>ML433481.1:0-37316 GCA_005239525.1 Nicotiana knightiana
GATTGTCTGGTGAAGTTTTGGTGTTATTTGGTTGAGCTCCGCCGCCGGTAGGCGATTTCTGGCTGGCGGAGCAAGACGGAGGAAGGCGGAGACCGGCTGGTCTCTAGAGAGGTGAAAGATGGTGGGGAAAGGGGGTGTAAGGCTTCGAAGTGAACTGGGGGGTGGGGGGAGCTTCGGACATTTATATGCTAGGAAATTAGGGAGTTCCCAGCCGTTAGATCAAAAGAGATCAACGGCTGGGATTTATCATAATCCAAACGGGGTCGTTTTGGGATCAGGGGCTGGGGCAGGCTGGGTGTAAGGATTGGGCTGGGTTGAGCGAAAATGGCTTGGGCATGGGCAATTTTGGCCCAGGTCTATTTAATTCATCCTACCAATTAAATTATCCTAAATTAAGACTAAACATGTAATAATTAGTTCTAATCCTAGTATTTGTTTAACTAATTAAAAATCATACCATTTAATTTNCCTAATTAAATTATTCACATGTTTGGAAGGCGAATCACGGCCGTGTAATGTAACAAAATAAATTCATAAATAGTATTTAAAATTTAACAAAAACCCATAAAACTAATTATTTTATTGAGATTTTTGTAGGATTATATGATAAGTAAAATCTCATGCTCACACTTTCCGTTCTCTTTATATTGTTTCTTCCCTGCTTTAGCTGTTACATGTTTACTTGTAATTCCATGCCTAATTGCTACCTGTTAGATATTGTGCCCCCCCCCCCCTTGTTAAAGATATTTTTTACCCTGTAGAATTATTGTTCCCCGTTATTTGCTTAAGCTGTTCTTGTCGGTAATTTTTGTGATATCCTGGTTTGGTCTTGTGGATTAGTATTAATTGTATAGAGTTTTATTGATTATACGCCTCCCGGTTGCCTTGTTCTAAATTCTAAGTGTTGGTAAGGGCCTTGTGTAAACTTTGTAAGACTGTTGTAAACTTTTTGTAATTTATCCTGATACGTGGGATCGGGTTGCACGCCGTAACAGGAGGAATAAGGGAGTATTGATATGGAAGAATAAGGGTGAATATGTTTATACGGTGGGATCGGGTTGCACGCCGGAACATGAGGAATAAGGATGGATTGATGGTGTAATAAGAGTGAATTATCATATTAATATTGATATATGGTGGGATCAGGTTGCACGCCGCAACATATATATATTATTTACTGTTATTATTATTGTTACGGAGGAATAGGGGAGGATTTTGTGCTGTCTGGTGGGATCGGAATGCGCATCGTATCAGTTTATGTGTTTATGTATTTTTCTCTGATTGTGCAAGTTATTCGATAGTTTTACATTTCACTTAAAGATTGGTTATAGTTGGATATTGATAAGACACTGGAGTTATGTATTTATATATGCAAATTACTTCTTTTACATTATCCTGCTTCTTTTTTTGTTTTAATTATAACTGTCTATTGTGATATTGTGAGTGTTCAGCTGTAACCTCGTCACTCCTTCGTCGAGGTTAGGCTCGGCACTTACCATTACATGAGGTCGGTTGTACTGATACTGCACTCTGCACTTCCTGTGCAGATTTCGGAGCAGGTAGTGGTTGATTGAGAGATTGGCTCAGGTTATACAGCTCGGAGACCCAAGGTAGTCCTGCTAGCGTCCGCAGACCCTGGCATCCCCTTCTACACATCTTCGTTACTATTTTTTTTTTCTTTATTTCCAAAAAAATTGTAATTTCTTTCAGACAATTTATTGTAGAAAATTCATAGTATGTTCGTGAATTATGATACCGAATTTCTGGGTAGAAGTAGTATGTAAATGACATCGATATCTATGTATCTTTACATTATTTTTCTTGAATTTTCATGTTTACGGATAATTACTAAAAATAGAAAGAAATGGATAAATAACCTCTAACATTGATTTGCTTGGCAAATGTATGTTAGGCATCATCACAATCCTGATGGTGGGAATTTCGGGTCGTGACAATTGGTATCAGATCACTAGGTTTCCTAAGTCTCACAATTCACGGACAAGCTTAGTAGAGTCTGGGGATCGGTACAGAGACGTCTGTACTTATCTCCTAGAGGCTATGAAGTTTAGGAACAAATTTCACTTTTATTCAACTCTGCCATACGATTTTTTTATCTCAATAATGATCGAGCTCTCTTATTCTCATTCTCTCGCAGATGACGAGAACACGTATCGCTTCTTCAGTTGAGCAGCAGCCAGAACCTCCAGCAGCAGCTCCTACGAGGGGCAGAGGTCGAGGCTGAGGCAATGGCAGGGCTCAGCCCAGAGCCCGAGAAGTAGCCCTAGCTGTCGAGCCTCAGGTAGATTTGGATGAGGAGGTTCCATCTCAGACTATTCCTGTCGGACCAGCTCAGATCCCGGAAGGGTTTATTGCCACCCCAGTGCTTCAGTATGTTTTGGTCCGATTGGTGGTGGGCCTTATGGAGAGTATGGCGCAGACTGATGCATTCCATGGCACCAGCCGTATCTCTGGCTGGAAGAGGAGGAGCCCAGACTCCTGCTACTCACACTCCGGAGCAGATGGCTCCCCAGTTTCAGACTCCAGCAACTCATCCAGTCGGAGTGTTCAGTCGGTTGTTGCGGCACAGCCCGATGATGGGTCAGCTATGTCCCCTGAGGCTCTATGGATATTGGATAGGTTTACCAAGCTCTTTCCAGTTCATTTCAGTGGTGCTACTTCAAAGGATCCCCGGGAGTATCTTGATAGATGTCATGAGGTTCTTCGGAACATGTGTATATTGGAGACCAATGGGGTCGACTTTGCTGCTTTTCAGATGACTGGTTCCGCCAAGAAATCATGGAGGGATTATTTGTTGACCAAACCAGCTGGTTCGCCTACTCTTACTTGGGACCAGTTCTCACATCTCTTCTTAGAGAAGTTTCTGCCTGTCACCTTGAGAGAGGAGCGCCGCCGTCAGTTTGAGCGTCTCCAGCAGGGCAGCATGACTGTTACTCAGACCCGTTTTGTGGATTTGGACCGTCATGCTATTCTTTTGATTCCCACAGATAGAGAGAGAGGGTGAGGAGATTTATTGAGGGACTTGCTCAGCCTATTAGATTGCATATGGCTAAGGAGACTAGAAGCCAGGTTTCTTTCCAAGATGCGGCCAATGTTGCCAGGCGAGTCGAGATGGTTCTTGGACAGGGAGGTCAGGGGTCAGATAAGAGACCTCGTCATTCCAGTAAGTTCACTGGCACCTCATCTGGAGGCAGAGGTAATTTTTCTAGAGGCCATCCTCCCAGGCTGTTCCATTCAGCACCTTAGGCATCCCACAGTGCTTCAGGGAGTCGTGGTTCTTATGTGACTCTTTTTGGGCATCCAGCCTATAGTGCACCACTAGCTCCTAACAGAGCACCTCCTTTTTAGAGTTATTACCGTGGTCATCCGGCTCGTCCGGGTCAGTCTCATTTTTCGCAGCCACAGTATCAGGATGGTTGTTTCGAGTATGGTTATTATGGGCATATCCGGATGTCACGGCCCCAATTCGCCCTCCGTGAACATGTCGTGACGACACCTAGTCCCTATAACTAGGTAAGCCTAGCAATGTGGAATAACAACATAATTCACGGAATAATTAAGTAAAAGAAAGTTGAACAATCTAAAAGAAAGACTGTATATAAATGCCACTTGGCATATACAACCCAAAATACTACGGAGGTCTACAATATCACCCCAAAACCCAGAAACTCACGGGAACCACCGGCTAACGGAATATAATACACTGCTCTAACTCCAGAATGTCTATACAACTGTAAGGAAGGATAACTTTTCACAAAAAGCTGAAATAACATAGAGACTCCTGGACTGCGGACGCGGTAGATGTACCTCGAAGTCTCTACTGTATCTCTCAACCTCAGGGATAGTGCGCCTAAGTGGAGGTACCTAGATCTGCACATGAAAAACATGCGCAGGAAAGGGCATGAGTCCACAGCGGTACTCAGTAAGTGCCAAGCCTAACCTCGGTCGGGTAGTGACGAGGAATGTCAGGGCCCTACTGAGGTTAAACAATATAATAGGAATTTACAGTATGAAATACAGACAGAAATAATGAATAATTCAATAAAATAAGACAGGTCAAACAAGGAAATGACAAACAAAAGAACAGAGTAAACGCGGAATATGAACAGCTCGATAACAAAGGTAACAATAAGGATCTTCCAGGATACCGTCCTGTAGTCCTTTTCTCAACTGTCTAGTGGATCTCGCGGGATACCGTCCCGTAGTCCATCATATGTATATCTGAAGGATCTCCCAGGATACCGGCCCGTAGTCCGTCATATCACTGTGCATCGGGATCTCTCGGGATACCGTCCTGTAGTCCCAAAGTAAATATGCAGGGGGATCTCACGGGATACCGTCCCGTAGTCGCAAAGTAAATATGCAGGGGGATCTCACGGGATACCGTCCCGTAGTCCAAAGTAAATATGCAGAGGTATCTCACGGGATACCGTCCCGTAGTCCAAAGTAAATATGCAGAGGGATCTCACGCGATACCGTCCCGTAGTCCAAAGTAAATATGCAGAGGGATCTCACGAGATACCGTCCCATAGTCCAAATTAAATATGCAGAGGGATCTCACGGGATACCGTGCCGTAGTCCAAAGTAAATATGCAGAGGGATCTCACGGGATACCATCCCGTAGTCCAAAGTAAATATGCAGAGGGATCTCACGGGATACCGTCCCGTAATCCAAAGTAAATTTGCAGCTACAACAAGAAGACATTCAGAAATAGAGTGCAAAAAATACAAGGCAACAAGTAGTTCTAGCCCAACATGCTTCACGTAGTACAATTAAAGCAACTTAAGCAAATAGGCAATTCAAGTCAACTAGGCATGCTTTTCTAAACTAACATTGGCTAAAATCGCAAGTAGAATAAAGCAGGTAAGCAAAGAAACTCAGTCTAAATATTTAAAGTAAAATCGGATTTTCAACAATTAGCACCGGTACGTGCTCGTCACCTCACGTACAAGGCATTCAATTATCAAATATCACATCCTAAAGGGAAAGGTCCCCCACACAAAGTTGGACAAGCCACTTACCTCGAACCGGCTCAAAATCAACTTGAAACCACACGTTTTCCATGAGTATCTGACTCTAAATGGCCCAAATCTATTCAAATAAATTTCATACCGTAAATAACATCTCATGCAATTGATTCTACTATTCAATTCAAGGTTACGGCGCAAAATTAGGTGAAATGACCAAAATGCCCCTCAGGCCAGCATCTCGGAGTCGGGTAAAGTTTACATTTTCAGAACCCTCGTACTCTTACGAGATCCATATAAAAGTCTCTCAAATCGGAGGTCAATCACCCACTCAAATCCCAATTTTTGAAAAAACTAAGTTCTACCCCAAACACCCAATTTCATCCATGGAAATCCCTGATTTTTAAGTTGAAAACGTGTTAAATGATGTTAATGATTGAAAGAAATGAGTGAAAACCAACTTACAACTGATTTGGAAGAGTCTTGTTCTTTGGAAAAATCGCCTAAGAGGGTTAAGTTTGAGAAAATATGAAATATGAAGTAAAAACTCGGTTTTGTACAGTGCATGCTACTGGTTGGCTTCGCAAATACGAACAGGGGTTCGCAATTGCGAATACCCCTGACATGGTAATTGCGAAGTATAGTTCGCATTTGTGAACACTGAGCAGGAGGGGGGACTTCGCATTTGCGAACATCTTGTTCGCATTTGCGATCAGGCCTGCCCAGGTATACCTTCGCATTTGCGATGATATTGGTCGCAATTGCGATCATGCCTGCCCAGCTATACCTTCGCATTTGCGATGCTGGCTTCGCAAATGCAAAGCCTGCAGATCAGCCACACCAGCAGATTCCAAGTCCAAAAATGAAGTCAGTGGCCTATCCAAAACTCACCCGAGCCCTCGGGGCTCCAAACCCAATATACACACTACCTCGAGAACATCCTATGAACTTATCCGTGCGATCAAATCGCCAAAATAACATCATATACATCGAATTAAGCCTCAAAATCCATGATTTCTATCAAATTTCATAAAACTTCAAATTTTCCATTTTTAGTCTGAAACACGTCAAACGAGATCCGTTTTCAACCAAACTTTACAGAAAGGACTTAAACCATATATAAGACCTGTACCGGGCGCCGGAACCAAAATACGGGCCCGATACCATCACTTTCTAATCAGATTTCATTTTCAATCTCCTTAAATATTTCCAGAAAACAATTTTTACTCAAAAATTCACTTCTCGGGCTTGGGACCTAAGAATTTGATTCCGGGCATACGCCCAAGTTTCATATTTTCCTACGAAACCTCCGGGACCGTCAAATCACGAGTCAGGGTCTGTTTACCCAAAATGTTGACCGAAGTCAAATTTATTCATTTTAATATCAAAACTTAGCATTTTTCACAAAATTTCATATTTAAGCTTTCCGGTTACGCGCCCGGACTATGCACGCAAATCGAGGCAACCCTAAATGAGGTTTCCAAGGCCACGGAAGCACGGAATGGGTAAGAAAATAGGTGTACCCTTTGGGACGTCACATTCTCCACCTCTAAAACAACTGTTCGTCCTCGAACGGACAGAATAAGGAAGTACCTGAGTCGGGGAATAGATGAGGGTAATGGCTGCCCATATCGGACTCGGACTCCCAGGTCGATGCCTCAGGAGGATGACCTCTCCACTGAACACGAACAGAAGGGAAACTCTTGGATCTCAACTGACAAACCTGCCAGTCTAAAATAGCTATCGGTTCCTCCTCATAAGATAAGTCCTTGTCCAACTGGACTGAACTGAAATCCAACACACGCGACGGGTCACCGTGATACATCTGGAGCATCGAAACATGAAATACCGGATGAACTCCTGCCAAGCTGGGAGGTAAGGCAAGCTCATAAGCAACCTCTCTAACACGCCTCAATATCTCAAAAAGGCCAATAAACCTCGGACTCAACTTCCCTTTCTTCCCAAATCTCATAACGCCCTTCATAGGCGAAACCCGAAGCAAAACCCGCTCTCCGACCATATATGAAACATCACGAACCTTCTGGTCCGCGTAACTCTTATGTCTAGGCTGGGCTGTACGAGGTCTATCCTGAATCACCTTGACCTTTTCCAATGCATCCTGAACCAGCTTTGTGCCCAATAGCCTGGCCTAACTCGGTTTAAACCAACTCACCGAAGATCTGCACCTCCTACCATATAAAGCCTCATACGGCGCCATCTGAATGCTGGATTGATAATTGTTGTTGTAAGCAAACTCTGCCAATGGCAAGAACTGATCCCAAGACCCTCCAAACTCAATCACACATGCACGGAGCATATCCTCAAGAATCTGAATAGTGCGCTCGGACTGCCCGTCTGTCTGGGGGTGAAATGTTATGCTCAACTCCACCCTGGTACCTAACTCCTGCTGAACAGCTCGCCAGAACCGTGAAGTGAACTGAGTACCTCTGTCTGAAATAATAGAAACTGGAAAACCATGCAGACGAACGATCTCCCGAATATAAATCTCCGCCAATCGCTCCGATGAATAAGTAGTCAGAACCGGAATGAAATGGGCTGATTTGGTCAGACGATCCACAATCACCCAAATAGCATCATGCTTCCTCAAAGTCCGAGAAATCCAACCACAAAGTCCATGGAGATCCGCTCCCACTTCCACTCTGGAAGCTCAATCTGCTGAAGTAACCCTCCCGGTCTCTGATGCTCACATTTGACCTGCTGGCAGTTGAGGCACTTGGCTACAAACTCTGCTATATCCTTCTTCATTCTTTGCCACCAATAGTGCTGCCTCAAATCCTGATACATCTTCGCAGTACCCGGATGGATGGAAATACCGCGAACTATGGGCCTCTGCTAAAATCAACTCCCGAAGCCCATCAACATGGGCACACAAATCCAACCCTGCATCCTCAATACCCCGTCATATCCAATGGTCACATCTCTGGCATCACCGTGTTGGACCGTGTCCTTGAGGACAAGTAAATGAGGATCATCATATTGCCGCTCCCTGATACGATCGAATAAGGAAGACCGAGAAACCACACAAGCTAATACCCGGCAAGGCTCAGAAAGATCCAATCTCACGAACTGACTGGCTAAGGACTGAACATCTAAGGCTAGAGGCCTCTCAGCTGCATGAAGGTATGCCAAACTCCCCAAACTCTCCGCCCGGTGACTCAAGGCGTCGTCCACCACATTGGCCTTCCCCGGGTGGTATAATATAGTGATGTCATAGTCCTTTAGCAACTCTAACCATCTANTGTGTAAGTCTCACAAGGCACACCGTACAAATAATGACGCCAGATCTTCAAGGCGTGAACAATGACAGCTAACTCAAGGTCATGGACAGGGTTATTCTTCTCATGTATCTTCAATTGTCTGGACGCGTAGACAATCACCCTACTATCCTGCATCAACACTACTCCAAGTTTAACTCACGAGGCATCACAATAAACTGTATAAGACCCTGAACCAGTAGGCAAGATCAAGATTAGGGCTGTAGTCAAAGTTGTCTTGAGCTTCTGAAAGCTCGCCTCACACTCCTCTTTCCACTGAAATGGAGCACCCTTCTGGGTCAATCTAGTCATAAGGGCTGCAATCGATGAAAATCCCTCCACAAAATGGTGGTAGTAACCTGCCAAGCCAAGGAAACTGCGAATCTCTGTGACTGAGGACGGCCTGGGCCAAATCTGCACGACATCTACCTTCTTCGGATTCACTCGAATGCCCTCACTCGATACCACGTGGCCTAATAATGCCACAGAACTCAACCAAAACTCACATTTTGAGAACTTTGCATACAACTTCTTCTCTCTCAAGGTCTGAAGCACTGTCCTCAGGTGCTGCTCATGATCTTCCCGACTCCGGGAGTAAACAAGAATATCATCTATAAAAAAATGACGAACAAGTCGAGATATGGCCTGAACACACTGTGCATCAAATGCATAAATGTTGAGGGGGCATTAGTCAGCCCGAATGACATAACTAGAAACTCGTAATGGCCATACAGAGTCCTGAAAGCAGTCTTCGGGATATTCGGCTCCCGAATCTTCAATTGATGGTAACCTGAGCGCAAATCAATCTTAGAAAATACTTGTGCGCCCTGAAGCTGGTAAAATAAATCATCAATACGAGGCAAGGGATAACGGTTCTTCACTGTAACCCTGTTCAATTGGCGATAATCAATACACATGCGCATAGAACCATCTTTCTTCTTCACAAATAAGACAGGAGCACCCCAAGGTGAAACACTGGGTCGAATAAAACCCTTATCAAGCAATTCTTGTAACTGAACCTTCAATTCCTTCAACTAAGGAGGAGCCATACGGTACGGAGGAATGGAAATGGGCTGAGTGCCCGGCAACAAATCAATGCCAAAATCAATGTCTCTATCGAGTGGCATGCCCGGAGGATCATCTGGAAACACATCGGGATAATCCCGTACCACTGGAACTGAATCAATAGAAGGGGTATCACACTGATATCTCTCACATAAGCAAATACGCGGCACACCCCTTCTCAACCATACGCTGAGCTCTAAGAAAAGAGATAACTCTACTGGGAGTGTGATATAAAGTACCACTCCACTCAACACGCGGAATACCTGGCATAGCCAGCGTCACGGTCTTGGCGTGACAATCAAGAATAACATAACGGGGCGACAACCAATCCATGCCCAAGATAATATCAAAATCCACCATATTGAGTAACAATAAATCCGCACTTGTCTCAAAACCACGAATAGCAACCAAACATGACCGATAAACGCGGTCCACAACAAGAGAATCTCCCACAGGAGTAGAAACATAAACAGGAAAACTCAAGGAAATCCCGAGGTACACTCAAATGCGGAGCAAAAAAAAAGGCACATAAGGATAAGCGGAGCCTAGATCGAATAGAATCGGTACACCTCTATAAACAACCATGACAATACCTGTGATGACAGAGTCAGAGGCAACAGCCTTGGCAAGGGTAGGTGGGGTAACAACTGGGGCTGTAACCACAGCCTGAGAACTCTGTTGAGCACGATGTGGCTGAAAAGTCGATGAATATGCACCCCTACCAAGTCTGGGGCAGTCCCTAACCCTATAGAGGGTGTCACCACACTCAAAGCAACGCTGTGGCCGACGTGGGGGTGAAAACTGTGCAGTACGGGTATTCCGAGACCCCTGAACACCTGAAATCCGGTGTAAAGTCTGAGATGCAAGCTGAGCTAGCTGGCCCACAAAACCTCTACCATGACGTACTCTTCCTCCAAAATAAGGGCCAGTGGTCTCCCCAATCTATGAGGTCTACTCACTCCTCTGTACTCTCCCTCCTGACCTCGTCTGTCCTCTCTCTCCTGGACTCACATGTCTCCTACTAGGCAAGGGGTCCTCACCACCCGCTGAACTGGGACCACATGTTGTGTCGCCATGACACATGGAACCTTACCAATGGGAACTCGTTGCTCTAGAGTGGGGGCGGCGGAAGTCTGGGTCCCTCCCCCGATCTGTGAAGTAGTCGGTACAACCCGAATCAATCCCGCATGAATCAATGTACCAAACATGCTCAGGAATTGTGCCAAAGTCTCCTCAAGGTATGGAGTAGTAGTAGCTGTAGGCATGTCAGATGCCTGGACTTCGGCTGGATCTGCTGGTGGTACCTCGGCGGTAGCTCACGCAGGTGCTCTCGCTGAACCACGTGCGCATCCCCAGCCTCTATCTCGGCCCCGACCTCTGACGGCTGCGGTAGGGGGCGCGGGTGCCTAATCGTCCCGAGCAGCACGTGTCCTCACCATCCGTGAGAGAGTAGAAGACAGAGGTTTAGAATTGATGTCAAAAGAAATATCGCACGACAAGGAAATCAAATGAAGTGAAGATTTTTCCTAAACAGTTACATAGCCTCTCGTAGATAAGTACAGACGTCTCTGTACCGATCAGCGAGACTCTAAATAACTGGCATGTGTTATGTGACTCCTATGAACCTAGAGCTCTGATACCAACTTGTCACGACCCCAGTTCGCCCTCTGTGAACATGTTGTGACGGCACCTAGTCCCAATAACTAGGTAAGCCTAGAAATGTGGAATAACAACATAATTTGCGGAATAATTAAGTAAAAGAAAGTTGAACAATCTAAAATAAAGATTGTATATAAATGCCACTTGGCATATAAAACCCAAAATACTACGGAGGTCTACAATTTCACCCCAAAACCCGGAACTCACGGGAACCACAGGCTAACGGAATATAATACACTGCTCTAACTCCAGAATGTCTATACAACTGTAAGGAAGGATAACTTTTCACAAAAAGCTGAACTAGACTCCTGGTCTGAGGACGTGGCAGATACACCTCGAATACTCTACTGTATCTCTCAACCTCGGGGATAGTGCGCCTGAGTGGAGGTACCTGGATATGCACATGAAAAACATGTGCAGGAAAAGGCATGAGTACACCACAGAGGTACTCAGTAAGTGCCAAGCCTAACCTCGATCGGGTAGCGACGAGGAAGGTCAGGGCCCTACTGAGGTTAAACAATATAATAGGAATTTACAGTATGAAAGACAGAGAAAATTATTAATACATTTGTTAAATAAGACAGGTCAAACAAGGAAATGACAAACACAAGAACAGAGTAAACGCGGAATATGAACAGCTCGATAACAAAGGTAACAATAAGGATCTTCGAGGATACCGTCCTGTAGTCCTTTTCTCAACTGTCTAGTGGATCTCTCGGATACCGTCCCGTATTCCATCATATGTATATCCGAAGGATCTCCTGGGATACCGTCCTGTAGTCCGTCATATCACTGTGCAAGGGGATCTCCCTGGATATCGTCCCGTAGTCCCAAAGTAAATATGCAGGGGGATCTCCTGGGATACTGTCCCGTAGTCCCAAAGTAAATATGCAGGGGGATCTCCTGGGATACTGTCCCGTAGTCCCAAAGTAAATATGCAGGGGGTTTCTCACGGGATACCATCCCGTTCCAAAGTAAATTTGCAGAGAGATCTCACAGGATACCGTCCCGTAGTCCAAAGTAAATATGTAGGGGGATCTCACGGGATACCGTCCCATAGTCCAAAGTAAATATGCAGAGGGATCTCACGGGATACCGTCCCGTAATCCAAAGTAAATATGCACAGAGGGATCTCACGGGATACCGTCCCGTAGTCCAAAGTAAATATGCAAAGGCATCTCACGGGATACTGTCCCGTAGTCCAAAGTAAATTTGCAGAGGGATCTCACGGGATACCGTCCCGTAGTCCAAAGTAAATTTGCAGCCATAACAAGAAGACATTCAGAAATAGAGTGCAAAAAATACAAGGCAACAAGTAGTTCTAACCCAACATGCTTCACGTAGTACAATTAAAGCAACTTAAGCAAATAGGCAATTCAAGTCAACTAGGCATGCTTTTCTAAACTAACATAGGCTACAATCGCAAGTAGAATAAAGCAGGTAAGAAAGAAACTCAGTCTAAATATTTAAAGTAAAATCGGATTTTCAACAATTAGCACCAGTACGTGCTCTTCACCTCACGTACGAGGCATTCAATTACCAAATATCACATCCTAAAGGGAAAGGTCCCCCACACAAGGTTAGATAAGCCACTTACCTCGAACCGGCTCAAAATCAACTTGAAACCACACGTTTGCCACGAGTATCCGACTCCAAATGGCCCAAATCTATTCAAATAAATTGCATACCGTAAATAACATCTCATGAAATTTATTCTACTATTCAATTCAAGGTTACGACGCGAAATTAGGTGAAATGACCAAAATGCCCCTCAGGCGAGCATCTCGGAGTCGGGTAAATTTTACATTTTCAGAACCCTCGTACTCTCACGAGTCTATCCATATAAAAGTCTCTCAAATCGGAGGTCAATCACCCACTCAAATCCCAATTTTTGAAAAAAACTAAGTTCGACCCCAAACACCCAATTTCATCCATGGAAATACCTGATTTTTAAGTTGAAAACGTGTTAAATGATGTTAATGATAAGAAATGAGTGAAAACCAACTTAAAACTGATTTGGAAGAGTCTTGTTCTTTGGAAAAATCGCCTAAGAGTGTCGAGTTTGAGAAAATATGAAATATGAAGTAAAAACTCGGTTTTGTACAGTGCAGGCTACTGGTTGGCTTCGCAAATGCGAACAGGGGTTCGCAATTGCGAATACCCCTGATATGGTAATTGCGAAGTTAGTTCGCATTTGTGAACACTGAGTATGAGGGGGGACTTCGCATTTGCAAACATCTTGTTCGTATTTGCGATCAGGCCTGCCAGGTATACCTTCGCATTTGCGATGATATTGGTCGAAATTGTGATCATGCCTGCCCAGCTATACCTTCGCATTTGCAATGATGGCTTCGCAAATGCAAATCCTGCAGATCAGCCACACCAGCAGATTCCAAGTCCAAAAATGAAGTTCGTGGCCTATCCAAAACTCACCCGAGCCCTCGGGGCTCCAAACCCAATATACACACTACCTCGAGAACATCCTACGAACTTATCCGTGCGATCAAATCGCCAAAATAACATCATATACATCGAATTAAGCCTCAAAATCCATTATTTCTATCAAATTTCATAAAACTTCAATTCCATTTTAAGTCTGAAACACGTCAAACTAGATCCGTTTTCAACCAAACTTTACAGAAAGGACTTAAACCATATATAAGACCTGTACCGGGCGCCGGAACCAAAATACGGGCCCGATAACATCACTTTCTAATCAGATTTCATTTTAAATCTCCTTAAATATTTCCAGAAAACAATTTTTACTCAAAAATTCATTTCTCGGGCTTGGGACCTCGGAATTCGATTCCGGGCATACACCCAAGTCCCATATTTTTCTACGGACCCTCCGGGACCGTCAAATCACGGGTCCGGGTCCGCTTACCCAAAATGTTGACCGAAGTAAAATTTATTCATTTTAATATCAAAACTTAGCATTTTTCACAAAATTTCATATTTAAGCTTTCCGGTTACGCGCCAAGGACTGCGCATGCAAATCGAGGCAAACCTAAATGAGGTTTCCAAGGCCTCGGAAGCACGGAATGGGTAAGAAAAAGGTGATGAACCTTTGGGTCGTCACATCGGAGGACCTGCCCGAGATTATTGGGTGTTCAGCCATAGCATTAGGGTTCTCGTGCCATGGTTCCGGCACTAGTTGTTGCACCGCCTTCTCAGCCAAGCAGAGGCAGGGTTCAGGTAGCCAGAGGTAGGGGCCAGACTGTTAGAGGTAGATATCAGGCCGTTATAGGTGGAGGCCCGCCAGCTAGAGGCCGTCCTAGGGATATGGTTCAGAGTGGTAGGGCCCAGCCCTGATATTATGCTTTTCCAGCCATACCTGAGGCTGAGTCATCTGATGTTGTCATTACAGGTACTGTTTCAGTTTGCAATAGAGATTCTTCAGTTCTATTTGATCCGGGGTCTACTTACTCCTATGTGTCATATTATTTTGCTTCATATTTAGTTATGCCTCGTGATTCTTTGAGTGCCCCTGTATATGTGTGTACACCTGTGGAGGATGCTATAGTTGTAGATCGTTTATATCGTTCGTGTGTGGTCACTATTGGGAGTCTTGAGACCAATGTAGACCTTCTGCTCTTAGATATAGTAGATTTCGATGCTATATTAGGTATGGATTGGCTATCACCTTATCATGATATTTTGGATTGTCATGCCAAGACAGTGACATTAGCCTTGCCAGGCTTTCCCCGATTAGAGTGGAGAGGGACTCCTGGCTATTCTACCAACAGGGTTATCTCTTATATGAAGGCTCGATGTATGGTCGAGAAGGGGTGTTTGGCCTATTTTGCTTATGTTCGTGATTTTAGTGTTGAGGTTCCTTCTGTAGATTTTGTGCATGTTGTTCATGAGTTTCCAGATGTATTTCCTGTAGACCTGTCGGGGATGCCACCCGATAGGGATATTGATTTTTGTATTGATTTTGCTCGGGGCACTCAGCCTATTTTCATTTTGCCACACCGGATGGCCCCACCAGAGTTGAAAGAGTTGAAGGAACAGTTGCAGGACTTGCTTGATAAGGGCTTCATTAGACCTAGTGTCTCGCCCTGCGGTGCATCGGTTTTGTTTGTGAAGAAGAAGGATGGGTCTATGAGGATGTGTATAGATTATCGGCAGTTGAACAAAGTCACCATCAAGAACAAGTATCTGTTGCCGAGGATTGATGATTTATTTGATCAGCTTCAAGGTGCCAAGGTGTTTTCGAATATTGATTTGATATCTAGCTACCATCAGTTGAGGATTAGGGAATCTGACGTCCCTAAGACAACTTTTCGGACACAGTATGGGCACTATGAGTTTCTGGTGATGTCCTTTGGGTTGACCAATGCCCCAACAACATTTATGGATTTGATGAACCGAGTGTTCAAGCCTTAATTGGGTTCCTTTTTGATTGTGTTTATTGATGACATCTTGATATACTCATGCAGTCGGGTGGAGCATGAGCAGCACCTTAGGATATGCTCCAGACTCTGAGGGACAGTCAGTTGTATGCTAAATTTTTGAAGTGCGAGTTTTGGTTGGATTCAGTCGCTTTCTTGGGCCACGTTGTATCAGCAAAGGGTATCCATGTAGATCCTAAGAAGATTGAGGCAGCCAGAACTGGCCAAGACCCACTTCAGCCACGGAGAAGCTTCTTGGGTTTGGCGGGTTATTACCGTCAATTTGTGGAGGGGTTTTCATCTATGGCATCCCGTTGACTAGGTTATCCCAGAAGGGTGCCCCGTTTAGATGATCGGACGAGTGTGAGGCGAGCTTTCAGAAGCTCAAGACATCTTTTACTACATCACCGGTGTTGGTATTACCATCAAGTTCAGGATCTTACACGGTATATTGTGATGCCTCCCATGTTGGGCTCGGAGCAGTATTGATGCAGGAGGGCATGGTAATTGCATATGCGTTTTGGCAGTTGAAAGTTCATGAGAAGAATTACCCTGTCCATGATTTAGAGTTGGCAGCCATTGTTCATGCACTAAAGATTTGGAGGCACTATCTCTATGGCGTGTCGTGTGAGGTTTTCACGGATCATCGCATCCTTCAGTATTTTTTCAAGCAAAAGGATCTTAATTTGAGGTAGAGAAGGTGGTTGGAGCTATTGAAAGACTATGATATCACCATTTTGTATCATCTAGGGAAGGCCAATATGGTGGTCGATGCATTGAGTAGGAAGGCAGTGAGTATGGGCAGCCTTGCGTTCATTCCAGTCGGTGAGAGACCACTAGCTTCAAATGTTCAGACCTTGGCCAACCAGTTTGTGAGGTTGGATATTTCAAAGCCCATCCATGTTCTAGCTTTCACAGTCGCTCGGTCTTCCTTGTTTGAGCATATCATAGATCGACAGTATGACGAACCTCATTTGTTGGTCCTTAGGGACACAGTGCGGCACGGTGGTGCCAAGTAGGTTACTGTTGGAGATGACGGAGTTTTGAGGATGCAAGGTCGCGTATGTGTGCCTAATGTTGATGGATTCGTGAGTTGATTCTTGAGAAGACCCACAGTTAGCGATATTCTATTCACCCAGGCGCCGCCAAGATGTACCAGGACTTGCGGCAGCATTATTGGTGGAGGAGGATGAAGAAGGATATAGGTTATTATGTAGCCCGGCGCCTGAATTGTCAACAGGTGAAATATGACCATCAGATACCCTATGGTTTGCTTCAGCGGATGGAGATTCCTGAGTGGAAGTGGGAGTGTATCACTATGGACTTTGTTGGTGGACTCCCACATACTCAGAGGAAGTTCGACGCCATTTGGGTCATTGTGGGTAGGCTGACTAAGTCAGCACATTTCATTCATGCAGTAGTTACTTATTCTTCGGAGCGGTTGGCAGAGATTTATATTCGAGAGATCATCGATCTTCACGGTGTGGCCTTGTCTATCATTTCTGATCGAGGTACGCAATTTACCTTGCACCTTTGGAGGGTAGTACAGCGTGAGTTGGGTATGCGATTTGAGCTGAGCACAGCATTCCATCCTCAGACAGACAGACAGTCCGAGCGTACTATTCAGATCTTAGAGGATATGCTTTGCGTTTGTGTTATAGACTTCGGAGGATCATGGGATCAATTATCGGCCATTTCATAGTTCTCCTACAACAACAACTACTAGTCGAGCATTCAGATGGCTCCCTATGCGGCATTATACGGTAGACGGTGTCGGTCGCCAGTTGGGTGGTTTAAGCCGGGAAAGGCTCAGTTGCTGGGTACAAATTTAGTACAGGAGGCCTTGGACAAGGTCAATATTATACAGGATCGACTTCGCACAGCTCAGTCCAGGAAAAAGAGTTATGCCGACCATAGAGTTTGTGATGTGGTATTCATGGTCGGGGAGAGAGTGTTGTTGCAGGTGTCACCTATGAAGGGTGTCATGAGGTTTGGGAAGAAGGGCAAGTTGAGCCCTAGATATATCGGGCCTTTTGAGATTCTCGATAGAGTGGGAGAGGTGGCTTATAGACTTGCGTTGCCTCCGGCGTTATCAACAATTCATCAAGTGTTCCATGTGTCCATGCTCCGGAAGTATCATAGTGACCCATCCCACGTGTTAGGTTTCATCTCTGTCCAATCGGACGAGGATTTGACTTATGAGGAGGAGCCGGTAGCTAATCTAGACCGGTAGGTTTGTCAGTTGAGGTCGAAGAGTTATCCTTCAGTTCGAGTGCAGTGGAGAGGTCAGCCTGCTGAGGCAGCTACTTAGGAGTCCGAATCAGACATGCAGAAGTAGATATCCCCACCTATTCACCATTTTAGGTACTTTTCTATGTTTGTTCTAGGATGAACAATTGTTTTAAAGGTGGAGATTGTGATAACCCAAAAGGTCTATCTTATGTTTTAGAACTCAATTTTGCGCTCTTTAGCCTTAAAAATCTCATTCTGACCCTCCTCGATTTGCTTGCGCAGTCCGGGCGTGTTTTCAAAAAGCTTTTATGTTGAAAATTGATGAAATAATAATTTTTGGCCTTAAAAGTTGATCTTAGTTGACTTCGGTCAATGTTTTGAGTTAACGGACCCGGACCCGGACCCGTGTCTTGACAGTCCCGGTGGGTCCGTAGTGAAATAAACTAGGCGTATGCCCGGAATCGAATTCCGAGGTGCCTAGCTCGAGATATGATTTTTTGTTGAAAATTGAAAGACTAAAAAAATCTAATGATTTTAACAAATTGGTTAATGTTTGATCTTGTTGATATCGAGTCCGTACCTTGGTTCCGGAGCCCTGTACAGGTCCGTTATGATATTTATACCTTATATGTGAAATTTGGTAAGAAACGGAACTGATTTAACATGATTCGGACGTCCGGTTGTGAAGTAGGAATTCTAAAGTGTTCTTGAGAATTTCATGTGATTTGGTGCTAAATTTGTAGTTCAAGGTGTTATTTTGGCGATTTGATCGCACGAGCAAGTCTGTATAATATTTTTAGACTTGTGTGCATGTTTGATTTGGAGCCTCGATGGCTCGGGTGAGTTTCGGATAGACTACGGGATGTCTTAGACTTGGAAAATCTGGTGTAAATTACTAAACCTGGTATATGTTCTGTTGTTCTTCGCGATCACGTAGTCACTCCCGCGATTGCAAAGGAGAACTAGGCTGGAAAGAAATTTTACTCTACGTGAATGCATAGACTGGGTCGCGAATGCAGAGCAACAAGGGCATTAACCTTCGCGAACGCGACCTGTCTATCGTGAATGCGAAGAAATGGGACCTGGGGGAGGGAAATGACTATACTCATCGCAAACGCGTCACATGGCTCGCGAACGCGTAGGATGGTGGGAATAAGCCTTCGCGAACGCGAAGAGTATTTCGCGAACGCGTAGGCTTATAGAGTCGTTGCTTCGCGATCGCAACAGGCCCTACGCGAACGCGAAGAAGGCCTGCCCAGTGAATTAAAAACAGACCAGAAACAGGAATTCTTCAAAATTTCACAACTCTTTCACCAGAACTCGACCTAGGTTGATTCTTGAAGGGGGGATTCAAAACCAAATCATAGGTTTGTACTCTTTAAATCATTTCCTTCAATTTCCATCATCACCCATTAGATTCCTAGTCTTAAACCTTTTCTTTCATGGTAGAAATTATGAATTTTGGGAGAATTGGGGGTTTTCGCAAATTGGGAATTTAGACCTCGATTTGGAATCGGATTCCGAAACTAATTACATATTCGGGCTCGGGGTGAATGGGTAAATGGGTTTTGGTCTGAAGCTCGAGTTTTGACCAAACGAGCCCATGGTCGATTTTTGACTTTTTAGGGGAAATGTTGGGAAACCTAATTTATGTATTGAAATTTATTTCTTTAGAAATATTTGATGTTATTAAGTTAATTATGGTTAGACACGAGTGATTTGGAGGTGGAACCTAGAGGAAAAGCGATAATTGAGCATTGAGTGGCTTGTGGATCGAGGTAAGTCTTGTGTCTAACCTTGTCTTGAGGGTTTAGGAACACTTGCCTTATTTGCTATATCATAAATCATGTGAAAGGCGTATACGTGAGGTGACGAGTACGTATGCGCCGCCAATTTATCTGTTATACCTGTTTCTTTCCGTTCTCTTTATATTGTTTCTTCCCTGCTTTAATTGTTACATGTTTACTTGTAATTCCATGCCTAATTGCTACCTGTTAGATATTGTGTTCCCCTTGTTGAAGATATTTTTTACCTTGTAGAACTATTTTTTCCCGTTATTTGCTTAAGCTTTTCTTGTCGGTATTTTTGTGATATCCTGGTTTGGTCTTGCGGAGTAGTATTAATTGTATAAAGTTTTATTGATTATACGGCTCCTGGTTGCCTTGTTCTAAATTCTAAGTATTGGTAAGGGCCTTGTGTAAATTTTGTAAGACTTTTGTACACTCTGTCTAATTTATCCTGATACGGTGGGATCGGGTTGCACACTACAACAAGAGGAATAAGGGAGTATTGATATGGAGGAATAAGGGTGAATATGTTTATACTGTGGGATCGGGTTGCACGTTGCAACAGGAGGAATAAGGGTGGATTGATATGGTGTAATAAGGGTGAATTATCATATTAATATTGATATATGGTGGGATCGGGTTGCACGCCGCAACATATATATATTATTTATTATTATTGTTATTGTTACGAAAGAATAAGGGAGGATTTTGTGTTGTCTGGTGGAATCGGGATGTGCGCCGCATCAGTTTATGTGTTTATGTATTTTTCTATGACTGTGCAAGTTATTCGGTAGTTTTTACACTTCACTTAAAGATTGGTTATAGTTGGATACTAATAAGACACTCGAGTTATGTATTTATATATGCAAATTACTGCTTTTACATTATCCTTCTGTGATGACCCAAAAGGTCATCCCGTATATTTCTAGCTAATTCTGTATTCTGAGATCGTAAAAACCTCCTTCTATATCACCTCAATTTGTGTGCACAGCCCGAGAATGTAGACGGGAAACCGTTATGTGAAAAACTGATAAAAATAATATTTTTGTGTTGAAATTTGAAGAAAGTTGACTTTGGTCAACATTTTTGGTAAACGGACCCGGATCCATGATTTGACGGTCTCGGAGGGTCCGTAGGAAAATATAGGACTTGGGCGTATGCCAGGAATCGAATTTCGAGGTCCCAAGTCCGAGAAATGAATTATTAAAGAAAATTATTATCTGAAAAATATAAAGGTCTTTGAAAATGAAATTTGATGTGAAACCTGTGGTATCGGGATCGTATCTTAGTTTCGGAGCCTGGTTCAGGTTCGATATGATTTATATATCTTATATGTGAAGTTTGGTAATAAACGGACTTGGTTTGACGTGATTCGGGTCAAAATGCAAAATTTGAAGTTTAAGAAGTTTTGAGAATTTTTATGGATTTGGAGGTTTAATCCGATATTTATGATGTTATTTTGGTGTTTTGATTACTCGAATAAGTCTGTAGGATGTTTTTGAGGTCGTGTGTATATTTGGTTTTGAGCCCCGAGGGCTCGGGTGTGTTTCAGATAGGCTACGGGTCATTTTCTTCGAACTTTGAACTGCTATCTTGTGGTGCCTGAAGACCTTCATTGCGATCGTAGTGCTTCCTTCGCGATCGCGATGTGTCTTTGTTGGTCGCCCAAAATTTCCTCTTCGCGTTCGCATAACTGCATTCGCGATCGCAGAAGATAACCTACTCCTTATACGCGATCGCATAAGTTATTCCGCGATCGCGTAGAGCATTTTAAGATAGTAACCATTTCCTTCTACGCAATCGCGTCTCGTTTTCCGCGATCACGATGAAAAAAGCACCTGGGCAGATTATAAGTTTCCAAAACCGAGGGTTTCACTATTTTTAACATAGAGCTCGGTTCTTGACGATTCTTTGAGGGTTTTTCACACAAATCAAATGGGTAAGTGTTCTTACACTATAATTAATTATATTTCATGAATTAGTTCTTGTTTATATCATTTAATTGTGTTTTGGGTTGAGGGAATTGTGGGTTTTGAAAGAAAACTTCTAAAATGTAAAATCATGATTTGAAAGACCAAATGTTATCGGAATTGGATAAAATTTAGTATGGGTGAACTCGTATCAGAATGGGTAATCAGAATTTGTAAAATTTGTCGGGTTCCGAGGTGCGGGCCCAGGAGTCGACTTTTTGGCCGATTTTTATATTTTTGTATAGATTGAAACTTTATTATTCGGAATAGTTCCTTATACGTTTTATGTGTATTTTGAAGTTGTTTTAGTCGATTTTGAGTAGTCTGGAGGTCTTTTCGCCCGAGAAGTCCATTTTAGAGTACCAGGTTGTCGTCTTTGAGGTAAGTATCTTTCCTAACCTTGTGTGGGAGAACTACCCCTTAGGATTGAGTCTTCTATGTTGATTGTAGCCCGTGTACGTGAGGTGACGAGTGCATACTGGGACGTATTTGCAAATAGGTTGGCCTCTTAGGATTCTTAGGTCCTTATACTTCTTGTGTATGAAGTTGTAATTACTATGACTGCGTTCTTGATTGCTAATTTTATCCTTTCCCGCTTAAATTAGAATTACTTGCTTTTAGATTCCTTTGTTGTTTATTTGATCTTAGTTGACTTAGCTGAAGATTTTACCTCTTCTATCATTATGCTATATCTTTCTTCGTAAACTGCCTACTTAGCTAAAATTTGTATTATCTCGCCTTGTAATTGTTTAGTAGTATTGGAGTATTTATATGTTGGTGCCAAGCATGCTCGTGGGTCGTATATTGTGATTGATATGACATTTCATTAAGCACTACTTAGGCTTAACTTGGTGATTATACATGTTGATGGTATTTTCTTGGCATTTCCTATTGCGGAGCATTGATTCAAGTTGGGATTTATTCTGTGAAGCTAGTTAATTAAGTAAGATTGGTTATAGTTGTTTTCCATTGTCGGGATGGTATTGTTTTCATTGTTGACTCCCTTGCCGGGATAGTGTGGTTTCTGTTGTTGTTTATGTCGTTGATTCCCTTGTCGGAATGCTATCATTTCATTTGTTTGTGTGAGGAAAGAGTGTAAAGCACGAAGGGTGATGCCATGCCATTTCATTTACATTATCATGTGAGGAAAGAGTGTAAAGCATGAAGGGTGATGTCGTTCCATTGTTTATATTCATTTGTTTGTGTGAGGAAAGAGTGTAAAGCACGAAGGGTGATGTCGTTCCATTGTTTATATTCATTTGTTTGTGTGAGGAAAGAGTGTAAAGCACGAAGGTTGATGTCGTGCCATATTATTGAAATTAAAAGCACGAAGAATGATGTCGTGCCATATTATTGAGAGTAAAAGCACGAAGGGTGATGCCGTGCATAATACTGTGAGTGATTGCTAATGCACGAAGGGTGATGTCGTGCCATATTATTGTGGGTTCATGGAACGAAGGGTGTTTCCGTGCAGGTGAGGACGAGGGACATGCATTATGATGTGATATATGTTTCCCCGTGTATACATTGTGCCTTTACTTTGAGCTGTTATTGTTGTACTTACATAGTTGGTATGACTTATTGTTATTGTCATGTACTTGACTTTTACCTCAATTGTTGTTGCATTGTCCATGTCTACTTGCTTAATTTGCTTAATTTATGTGTTGTATCTATCGATTCTATGGGAAGGACGAGAGTAAAAGCACGAAGGGTGATGTCGTGCACTTGTTCTGTTGGAAGTTAAGTCTGAAATACATTTATTGGGAAAGTATATTTTTAAACGCGTATCTTGAAGAAATTACATTTAAAGACTTTCCTTCTGTAAAGTATATATATGTATTCAGAGAAAGTCCCTTTCAAAATAATTTTTCTATAATAGAAAAAAAGGATTATACTTTAATGTTTTCAATATAAATTTGTGGGTGAAGGGATTACCTTCGAACAATTTATTAAATTGTTGGAGTTGTTGGCTTAGGTCTGAGGTGGAGATTATCGCAGTGTTGAGTTACTGCTTGTTCTTACTGTATTGTGGGTTTCGATTTTTGGTTGTGTTCCCGTCCATCCTTCTGTGTAATATTATGACATTCCATCGATTTATTGTTGTTTTTCTTCCCGCATTGCATTGTTATGTAGTTAATTATATTGTGCAATCTTTATGCAGATGTCGTATTCCGTCATTTTCTATATTTATGCTTGTTCGTTTTATTAGACCAGTGGGTGTCCTGACTAGTCCTCGTCACTACTCCATCGAGGTTACTGGGCACCGATGTGGTGTTCTCATACTACACTTATGTGCATTTTTTTTGCATAGATCCAGGTTTTTGTTGTTAGTAGCTGCGTGGATGAATGCTGAGGAGACTCAAGGTAATCTATTGCTGCGTTCGCAGGCTTCGGAGTCACCTTCCTATGTATCCCAACTGTACTTACTTATTTCTAGGCAGTTGTATTTAGATTTGGTAGAAAGATTTCATAGAGCTTATGACTTGTATTTAGTTTTGGGAAATTGTAAACTTTGTCAAGATTTCTATATCGAGACTTTTATAATTCCTTTATTATTGTTGTTGTTCAGTGGAAATTTTAGGCTTACCTAGTCCCTAAGACTAGGAGCCATCACGATACCCAACGGAGAAAAATTTGAGTCGTGACAAGTTGGTATCAGAGCTCTAGGTTCATAGGTGCTACGAGTCATAAGCGAGTTTAGTAGAGTCTTGCAGATCGGTACAGAGACGTATGTACTTATCTTCGAGAGGCTACGGAACTATTAGGACAATTTCAATTCCTTCATTCCTATCATGCGAGTTTATTGATCTTGAAGTTTGAAATTATCGTTTCATTCTCTCACCGATGGTGAGGACACGAACGGTGGTTCCTGATGATGTTACCCCGAAGCAAGTGCCGCAAGGGTCAGAGACAGGGGCCAATGAGGAGCACGTGTCGCAGTTAAGATGCCTACCATAGCAGCCGTTTAGGAGTCTCCAGTAGTTCTAGTTGGGGGACAGGTTTTAGGGGTGCCTGTTGCTACCCCGGACTTCAGGAGACCTGAGCGCAGTTTTGAGTGCAATGTACATCGACTCAGACAAGGTTGATTCTAGTGCATCAGTTGCTTCACAGATCACGGGAGGAGTTCAGACTCCCACCGTCTACACTCTAGAGCAGCGAGATCACATTGGTCAGGTACCCGTTGTCATGATAGCACGACATCTGGTTTCAGTTCAGCCATGGTTAGGGTAGCAGCATCGGAGGAAGAATACCTTCGAATTGAGAGGTACTGAAAGTACCACCCTTGGCGGCAGATAATGCCCAAGGTTTTCTGGAGGAGTTTCACTATATTTTTCGTACTGCGGGTATTGGGGAGACGAGCGAGATTATTTTTGTCACGTCTCAGGTTCAGAGTAATGGGTTGATCAATGGTGGCGGCATATGAGTTGGGGTAACCTGGCCGAGTTAGCTTCGCTAGCATGGATTCAGTTTTCGGAGATGTTTTGAAGGAGGTTGCACCCCAGTTCCTTGGAATGTTTGGCGCACAGAGTTTGAGCAGTTGCGCCAGGGCGCCATATCACTATTGGAGTATGCCGTTAGATTTAGTGAGTTGGCCAGACATGCACCTCGTTTGGTTGTTTCAGTTAAGAGATGAGTCTGTAGAGTCATTGAGAGATTCAGACATGATATTCGGTTCAGCGAGACTCGAGAGTTAGAGTAGGATGCCTCGTTTCAGCAGGTAGTGGGGATTGCTCGCTCGTTAAGGAGCATGTGGGACCGAGAGCGAGAGATCAGACGAGGTCAGGAGAGAGATTTGTGGGATGCGAGGAGGCCTCGTGGACTGGAGTAATCCATTGGTCCTTGTTATGGGAGTCAAGGTACGACACGTTAGAGGTTTTGTGGTTCAACCAGTTCAGTTTGCATTGCCAGCTTCGTATGGGGGTCTCAGGTACTCATGGGTCTCAGAGGATTCGTATTGTGTGTTTTTTCACAGCCATGTCGACAGAGAGATTGTTTTCAGTGTGGAGATGTTAACCATAGGGTGAGATATTGTTCCAGGGTTCAGGCAGGTGTGTTATAGCAGGGTATTCAAGTGAGTGGAGGGCGCCTAAGAGGGGGAGTCCTGACCCATTGATGTGTTTCATATAGTAGGCTGGAGACCGTTGTGCCAGGTATTATCACAGGTATATTTTGATGTGTTACGGGGGGCACCAATTGTATTTCACTATAGTTCTGTTGGTTGGGATGAGCCTCCCTTATTTGTTGTTTCATTTATGAGAGAGTTTCATGTTTTGCACTCTATTTTGTGTTTGCTCCTATTGGGAGATCCTATGAGTAGTAGGCCGTGTCTATCATTGTTTATTTCATTTGATAGTGGTGAAACCGGAAGTGAGTCCTTGTTGTCCTTTGTGGTAAGCTTTATGTGATTTCCTAAGTATTTTGTTTACGAGTTGTGATTTGATACTCCATCGAGATATGAGTTCAGTTGGCGTTATGATTTTTTCAGCTGAGATAAATTAGTGGGGGAATTTCAATTGATATGATATATATTTTCGGTATGTGATTCAGATTTGAGGGCGAGGTCCTCGTGATATTTGTGATTCGATATGTTTGGACCAGGCTGAGTACCGCAGTGGAAATGTTATCAGGATGGAATCCTTGTGATTTATTCATATGCTTTGCTTATTCCTTGTTATATTGCTTTTGGTAAGTCAGTGTTGATAGAGAGTTGTGCCTATGGGCTTGTTTGATAGTTCCTTTATATGTTTCTATATTCATATTCAGTCATTTTGTTATGTTTCTTTAGTTTAACTTGCGGGATGTGTGCTCGGTGGTGTTAGTTGTGTCTTGGTGATTCGGGTGTCTAATAATGAAGTCTTCGTGTTCATTGCATCATTATCAGTATTATGGGACTTGGAAACAGAGTTATTTGAGATGTGAGGCTAATTGCCAATGCTGAGTTGATTTCAGGCAGCTATTGTGATCGAAAGTGTTATTGTGATCCCATGTGTGATGTTCTATATTGTGTGGTCGTACCTTATGAGTATAGTCATGCGTTAATGCAGTAGGTTGAGGCTAATGTCGGATATGGATTTAGAATCGGGTCTTTTGTGACTGAGTAGAAGGTGAGAAGTGGAGGTATGAGGCTTATCGGTGGTGATGTGAAGGCTATATTGCAGTTGTGATTATTTCATCAGGCTTATGTGGGTTGTGGTGACGTGGGATCACCCGCGGCTATGTGTTGGAAGTATACCATCAGTGATTGGATGAGTTCAAGGTGAATCTTGGCACGTTCGAGGACGAAAGTTTGTTTAAAATGGCGAGATTGTGATGACCCAAAAGGTCATCCCGTATATTTCTAGCTAATTTTGTGTTTCGAGGTCGTGAAAACCTCCTTCTATATCACCTCGATTTGCGTTCACATTCCCGGCATGTAGACGGGAAGCCGTTATGTAAAAAACAACTAAAAATGATGTTTTTGTGTTGAAATTTGAATAAAGTTGACTTTGGTCAACATTTTTGGTAAACGGACTTGTATCCATGATTTGACGGTTCCGAAGGGTCCGTAGGAAAATATAGTACTTGGGCATATGCCCGGAATCGAATTCTGAGGTCCCAAGTCCGAGAAATGAATTTTTAAAGAAAATTATTTTCTGAAAAATATAAAGGTCTTTAAAAATAAAATTTGATGTGAAACCTGTGGTATCGGGCTCGTATCTTGGTTCCGGAGCCTGATTCAAGCTCGATATGATTTATATGTGTTATCTGTGAAGTTTGGTAATAAACGGACTTGGTTTGACGTGATTAGGGTCAAAAATGCAAAATTTGAAGTTTAAGAAGTTTTGAGAATTTTTATGGATTTGGAGATTTAATCCGATGTTTATGATGTTATTTTGGTGTTTTGATCACTTGAATAAGTCCGTAGGATATTTTTTAGGTTGTGTGTATATTTGGTTTTGAGCCCCGAGGGCTCGGATGGGCTACGGGTCATTTTCTTCCAACTTTGAATTGTTGTCTTCTGGTGCCTGAAGTCCTTCATTGCGATCGTTGTGCTTCCTTAGCGATCGCGATGTGTCTTTGTTGGTCGCCCAAAATTTCCTCTTCGCGATCGCATAAAGGCCTTCGCGATCGCGTAGTACAATCCAGGCAGCCTTCATTTTTCCTCTTTGCGTTCGCATTACTGCATTCGCGATCGCAGAAGATAACCTACTCCTTATACGCGATCACATAAGTTATTCCGCGATCGCGTAGAGAATTTTAAGCTAGTAACCATTTCCTTCTATGCGATCGTATCTCGTTTTCCGCGATCGCGATGAACAAAGCACCTAGGCAGATTATAAGTTTCCAAAACCGAGGGATTCACCATTTTTAACATATTTTGACTTCTAGAGCTCGGTTCTTGGCGATATTTTGAGGGTTTTTCACACAAATCGAATCGATAAGTGTTCTTCCACTTTAATTAATTATATTTCATAAATTAGTTCTTGTTTTATCATTTAATTGTGTTTTGGGTTGAGGGAATTGTGGATTTTGAAAGAAAACTTATAAAATGTAAAATCATGATTCTAAAGACCACATGTTATCGGAATTGGATAAAATTTAGTATGGGTGAACTCGTATCAGAATGGGTAATCGAAATTTGTAAAATTTTTTGGGTTCCGAGGTGCGGGCCCGGGGGTCGACTTTTTGGCCGATTCTTATATTTTTGTAAATATTGAAACTTTATTATTCGAAATAGTTCCTTATACGTTTTATGTGTATTTTGAAGTTGTTTTAATTGATTTTGAGCCATCCGGAGGTCTTTTTGCCCGAGAAGTTTTATTTTAGAGTACTAGGTTGTCGTCTTTGAGGTAAGTATCTTGCCTAACCTTGTGTGGGGGAACTACCCCTTAGGATTGAGTCTTCTATGTTAATTGTAGCCTGTGTACGCGAGGTGACGAGTGCGTACTCGGACTTATTTGCAAATAGGTTGGCCTCTTAGGATTCTTAGGTCCTTATACTTCTTGTGTATGAAGCTGTAATTACTATGACTGCGTTCTTGATTGCTAATTTTATCCTTTCCTACTTAAATTAGAATTACTTGCTTTTAGATTCCTTTGTTGTTTATTTGATCTTAATTGACTTAGCTGAAGATTTTACTTCTTCTATCATTATGCTATATCTTTCTTCATAAACTGCCTAATTAGCTAAAATTTGTATTATCTCGCCTTATTATTGTTTAGTAGTATTGGAGTATTTATATGTTGGTTTCAAGCATGCCTGTGGGTCGTATATTGTGATTGATATGATATTTCATTAAGCACTACTTAGGCTTAACTTGATGATTATACATGTTGATGGTATTTTCTTGGCATTTCCTATTGCGGAGCATTGATTCAAGTTGGGATTTATTCTGTGAAGCTAGTTAATTAAGTAAGATTGGTTATAGTTGGTTTCCCTTGCCGGGATGATATTGTTTTCATTATTGACTCCCTTGCCAGGATAGTATGGTTTCTATTGTTGTTTATGTTGTTGATTCCCTTGTCGGAATGCTATCATTTCCTTTGTTTTTGTTAGGAAAGAGTGTAAAGCACGAAGGGTGATGCCATGCCATTTTCATTTACATTATCATGTGAGGAAAGAGTGTAAAGCATGAAGGGTGATGTCGTGCCATTGTTTATATTCATTTGTTTGTGTGAGGCAAGAGTGTAAAGCACGAAGGGTGATGTCGTGCCATTGTTTATATTCATTTGTTTGTGTGGGGAAAGAGTGTAAAGCACGAAGGTTGATGCCGTGCTATATTATTGAAATTAAAAGCACGAAGGGTGATGTCGTGCCATATTATTGAGAGTAAAAGCACGAAGGGTTATGTCGTGTGTGATACTGTGAGTGAGTGCTAATGAACGAAGGGTGATGTCGTGCCATATTATTGTGAGTCCATGGCACGAAGGGTGTTTTCTTGCAGGTGAGGACGAGGGAAATGCATTATGATGTGATATATGTTTCCCCGTGTATACATTGTGCCTTTACTTTGAGCTGTTATTATTGTACTTACATAGTTGGTGTGACTTATTGTTATTGTCCTGTACTTGACTTTTACCTCAATTGTTGTTGCACTGTCCATGTCTTTTACTTGATTAATTTGCTTAATTTATGTGCCGTATCTATCAATTTCTATAGGAAGGACGAGAGTAAAAGCACGAAGGGTGATGTCGGGCACTTTTTCTATTGGAAGTTAAGTTCGAAATACATTTATTGGGAAAGTATATTTTAAAAACGCGTATCTTGAAGAAATTACATTTAAAGACTTTCCTTCTGTAAAGTATATATATGTATTCGGAGAAAGTCCCTTTCAAAAGAAGTTTTCTATAAAAAAAAAGGATTATACTTTAAAGTTTTCAATATAAATTTGTGGGTGAAGGGATTACCTTCGAACAATTTATTAAATTGTTGGAGTTGTTGGCTTAGGTCTGAGGTGGAGATTATCGCAGTGCTGAGTTACTGCTTGTTCTTACTGTATTGTGGGTTTCGATTTTTGGTTGTGTTCCCGTCCATCCTTCTGTGTAATATTATGACATTTCGTCGATTTATTGTTGTTTTTCTTCCCGCATTGCATTGTTATGTAGTTAATTATATTGTGTAATCTTTATGTGGATGTCATATTCCATCATTTTCTATATTTATGCCTGTTCGTTTTATTAGACCAGTGGGTGTCCTGACTAGTCCTCGCCACTACTCCACCGAGGTTAGTCTTGATACTTACTGGGCACCACTGTGGTGTGCTCATACTACACTTCTATGTATTTTTGTTTGCACAGATCCAGGTTTTGGTTGTTAGTAGCTGAGCGGATGATTGTTGAGGAGACTCAAGGTAACCTGTTGTTGCGTTCGTAGGCTTCGGAATCACCTTCATGTTTATTCCAACTGTACTTACTTATTTCTAGACAGTTGTATTTAGATTTGGTAGAAAGATTTTGTAGAGCTTATGACTTGTATTTACCGGATTTTGGGAAATTGTAAACTCTGTCAAGATTTCTATATCGAGACTGTTATAATTCCTTTATTATTATTTTTGTTCAGTGGAAATGTTAGGCTTACCTAGTCCCTAAGATAGGTGCCATCACGATACCCAACAGAGGGAAATTTGGGTCGTGACACCTGCTTCCTTTTCTGTTTTAACTAAAACTACCTGTTGTGATATTGCGAGTGTCTCGTCGTAGCCTCGTCACTCTTTCGCCGAGGTTAGGCTCGGCACCTACCATTACATGGGGTCGATTGTACTGATACTGTACTCTACACTTCCTATGCAGATTTTGGAGAAGGTAGTGGTTGATTGAGAGATTGGCTCAGGTTATACAGCTCGGAGACCCAAGATAGTCCTGCTGGTGTCCGCAGACCCTGGCGTCCCCTTCTACACTTCTTTCTTACTATTTTTTCTTATTTCCAGAACATTTGTAATTTCTTTCAGACAATTGATTGTAGAAAATTCATAGTATGTTCGTGAATTGTGACACCGGATTTCTAGGTAGAAGTATTATGTAAATGACATCGATATCTATACATCTTTACATTATTTCGCTTTAATTTGCCTGTTTACGGATAATTACTAAAAATGAAAAGAAATGTCTAAATAATCTCTAACGTTGGCTTGCCTAGCAAGTGTGATGTTAGGTGCCATCACGATCCAGATGGTGGGAATTTCGGGTCGTGACATTAACAAGGGGAAATGATGTCTAATAAGTAGCAATTAGATATGAGAATAAAAGTAAAGCATGTAACAATTAAGGTAGGGAAGAGACAATATCAGAAGAACGGGAAAAAAATAGGAAAAATAGATAAATTGGCGACGCATAAGTACTCATCACCTCACATATACGCCTCTCACATGAATTTCATATAGCAAACAAGTCGAGGGTTCCTAATTCCCTCAAGTCAAGGTTAGACACAACACTTACCTCACTCCACAGGACCCTCAATGCTCAATTACTATTTTTCCTCTAGAATCCACCTCCAAACCACTTATATCTAGCCACAATTAACTCAATAACATCAAATATTGCAAAAGGAATCAATGACAATGCATAAATTTAAATTTCCCAAACTTTCTCCCAAAAAGTCAAAAATTGACCCCGAGCCCGATGGTCAAAACCTGAGGTTCAGACCAAAACCCATTTATCCATTCACCCTGATCCCGATTATGTAATTTGTTTCAAAACCCGACCTCAATTCGAGGTCTAAATTCCAAATTTTACAAAAATCTCTAATTCTACCAAACCCTTAATTTCCACCATGAAAATCCTAGATTTTAGGTTGAAAATTCATGAAATATAACGGGTAATTGAAAGAAAGTAGGTTATAATCACTTACCAACAATTTGGGGAAGAAAATATCTTGGAAGAATCGTCTCTAGGCTTTCTAGTTATGAAAATTTTAAAGAATGTCCATAATCCCGTAATGGGTTGTTTAATAGCTGGGCGACAGTGTTCATCGCGTTCGCGTGAACACTGCCGCATTCGCGAAGAGCTACACCAGCTAGGATTACGCGATCGTGAAACCTTCATCGTGTTCGCGAAGGCTACGCCTCTCTGGCTTTCGCGTTTGCGATCCCTTACTCGCGTTCGCGGTGAAGGAATGATTGACCCCTCCCCCAAGTCCCAAATTCTACGCGTTCGCATTGAGCTGGTCGCGTTCGCGAAGGGTAAAGCCCCCATCGCTCCGTGTTCGTGACGTAGACTTCGCGTTCGCGAAGAAGAAAAAATTTCCTGGTCCAGTCCACTCTTCACGTTCGCGAGAGGTCCTTCGCGAACGCGAAGAAGAACACACCAGATATCAGCTGAAGCACAAAAAAACAGATTTACTAAGTTCAAATCATCCCGTAGCTTATTTGAAACTCACCCGAGCCCTCGAGGCTCCAAACCAAACATGCACACAAGTTTTAAAACATCATATGAACTTGCTCGCGTGATCAAATCACGAAAATAACACCTAGAACTACGAATTGAACACCAAATCAAATGAAATTTTCAAGAAACTTTCTAACTTCTATTTTCACAACCGGACATCCGAATCACGTCAAACTAACTCCATTTCTCACCAAATTTCACAGAATAGTCTTAAATATTACAATGGACGTGTACCCGGCTCTGGAACCAAAATATGGGCCCGATATCAACAAGATCAAACATCAATCACTTCTTTAAATCATTAATCTTTCAAACTTTTAATTTTTCATCAAAATTCCATATCTCGAGCTAGGGACCTCGAAATTTAATTCTGGGAATACGCCCTGGTCCCATATTTCGATATGGACCCATCGGCACCGTCACAATACGGATTTGGATCCGTTTGCTCAAAATGTTGACCGAAGTCAACTCAATTTAACTTTTAAGGGAAAAATTCTTGTTTTTATCAGTTTTTAACATATAAGCCTTTCGGAACAACACTCGGATCGTGCACGCAAATCGAAGAAGACTAAAATGAGATATTTAAGGAATTGGTACAGAATTTAGTTCTAAAACATAAGATGACCTATCAGGTCATCACATAAATACTCAACAGGGGATCTCTTGAGGTACCGCCTCGTAGTCCCAAAAGTAAATATGCAAGGGGATCTCCCGAGGTACCGCCTCGTAGTCCCAAAAGTAAATGTGCAGGGGATCTCCCGAGGTGCCGCCTCGTAGTCCCACTAGTAAATATGCTAGGGGATCTCCCGAGGTACCGCCTCGCAGTCCCAAAAGTAAATGTGTGGTGGGTATCCCGAGGTACCACCTCGTAGTCCCAAAAGTAAACACATAGCTCGAAATAAATGGCAACAATAATTAACAGCAAGAATCCTATAATTAAGACTAACATAATTCAAAGAAAAATAGGAAAATCAACTAAGCATGTTGCACAGATTGCAAATAGGCATTTAATACACGTAGACATACGATATTAAGCTAAACGGGATAACTACACATGCTGGGATAACTCATTAAAGACATAACAGGTTACTTGCTCAATGTAAAATCGGATTTTACAACAATTAGCCCGTGTATGCACTCGTCACCTCGCGTACACGGAACTCACACATCATAGAAGTGTCACAACAATACCAAATCCTAAGGGGATTTCTCCCACACAAGGTTAGGCAAGACACTTACCTTGAGCCAAGCTCAATCAATCAACAAGAATGCATTTTCCTCGATTTTCCGACTCCGAATGGCTCAAATATTGCCAAAAATAATTACATACTATATATACAACTATAATAAACTAATCTAATTACTGAAATCAAGACTTTAACAAAAAATTCAAAAATCGCCTCAAAAAGCCGACCCGAGCCCACATCTCAAAATCGGGTTCACAAAATACGAATACTCATTCAACCATGAGTTCACTTGTATCAAAATTACTCAAATCCGATACCAAAATCCCAATCAAAACCCAAAAATTTGGTTGAAGGACTTTTCCACTTTTTCTCCAATTTTCTCAACCCAAAGCCTTAATTAAAAGATGAAATCAACGATAGATTAGTGGAATATAACAATGGGTTAATAATTATTACCCAATAACTTCCTCTGAAAATCCATCAAATTATCACCTAAACCCGAGCTCTCAAAGTTCCAAAGTAAAAATGAGATCAAACCCTCGAAATTTCCCCTTTTCTTCCCAGTGATCTCGCACATGCGGACCCTTAGTCACACTTGCAATGTCGCACCTACAAAAATTCCATCGCAGGTACGGAATTAACTTAACACACCTGGGTCTGCTTCTACGATCACCTCTCTGAAAGAGCGGCTCTGCTTCTTCGGTCCATTTGTCGCACCTGCGACCACTAGCTACCCAGACCAGGGACGCATCCGCGAGCTTCCTTCCACACGTGCGTGTCTGCACCTGCGACCAACCTCACTGCAGGTGCGATGACACCAGCAGTTGAAAAAATTCAGCAATTCTCACAAGTCTAAAACAAATCCGAAAATAATCTGAAACACACCCGAGGCCTCCCGGACCTTAACAAAATATTCTAAAAAGTCCTAAAACACCATACGAACTTAGTTGAGCCCTCGAGTCACATCAAACAACAACAAAAGCACGAATCACACTCCAATTCAAACTAATAAACTTTAAGACTTCAAACTTCTACAGCCGATGCCAAAACCTATCAAATCACGTTCGATTGACCTCAAATTTTGCACACAAGTCATATTTGACATTATATAACTACTCCAACTTCCGGAATCGAAATCCGACCCCGATATCAAAAGGTCCACTCGCGGTCACACTTTCTAAAATTCAACCTTTGCCATTTCAAGCCAAATTCAATTACAGACCTCCAATTCACAATCCGGACACGCTCCCAAGTCCAAAATGACCCTACGGAGCTAACAGAACCGATGAAACTCTATTCCGGAGTCGTCTTCACATAGTTCCAACTACGGTTAAAATCCTAAAACTTAAGCTTCCGTTTAGGGACTAAGTGTCCCAAAATCACTCAGAAACCAAAAGCAAAACTCTCTGGCAAGTCATATAAGCATATAATGATACAGGGAAAGCAGTAAATAAAGGATCATGGATAATACTCTCAAAACGACCGATCGGGTCGTTACAAATTTATCTTAAAAGTCTTCTTCTTCGGCTTCATAGAAGTATTTTTGTGAGTTTCATGAGTAATATTATTTGAAATAATTAAAATTTTCTTTGTAGTGAGGGGTTGTAGAGTGCCCTCTTCCGATTTCATACGTGCATCTTGGTCTCTTTCCTCATCTTCCATGTGCATATCAACATCTCAGGTGAAGTTTCCTTTTGTTTGTTGCGCATATACGGTTTCTTTGAAATTCCTTCCATGAAGGTGGAAGTTTATATATTATGCCATAAACAATAAGGTTGTCTCCAATTTTAATATCCTCGGACCTGACCTCTCCGACGATCATTATGAAGTATTGAGCTTGGTCTACTATAAATTTGTTGTCCACCATTTGAAAACGAAAAAATCTGCTAGCAGCATATTTTCTTCACAGTTGTCTCCTCAGTATCATACTTACTCTACAGTGCTTCCCAAATTTTCTTTGCAATAGAGTAAGTTGTATCATAATAATCATAAAAATTATCAGATAGACAATTAAGAAGATAATAACGACACTAGAATGAATCATCATTGTAGTTTTTATTTTTTTCTTGAAGGGCAATTAGCTCATCATCATTCATGGAGGATTTGCTTACTTTGCTTGGATTTTTCTTAGTTAAAACTTAAGAAACATTGAGAAGACTCAAAAACTACTTTACCCTTCCATCTCTTGAATTGAGTACCATTGAAACAAAATGGCTTGTTGAGATCTCCCACCTTGATATTTGCGGATTTTTCAACTTTAGCCATAATGAATCTCCTTAAATTTGGGATGACCCGATAGGTCATCTAGAGTTTTAAACCCTAATTCCGTGTTTTGGAACCTCAAATATCTTATTTTAGTCTCCCTCGACTTGCGTGCGCAATTCGGGTATTTTTGGAAAGCTTTTATGTTAAAAATTGATAAAATATGAAATTTTACCGTAAAAATCCATTTGAATTGACTTCGGTCAATGTTTTGAGCAAACGGACCTGGATCTGTATTTTGATGATCCCGGTGGCTCCATGATATGGGACTTGGGCATATATCCGGAATCAAATTGTGGGGTCTGTAACTAGAGTTTTCGTATTGTGTTGAAAAATTGAAGTTTGAAGGCTTAATGAATCTAAAAGTTTGACCAATGTTTGACTTTATTGATATCGGATCCGTATTTTGGTTCCGAAACCCAATATAGGTCCATTACTATATCTATGACTTATCTGTCAAATTTGGTGAGAAATGGAGTTGGTTTGACGTGATTCGTACGTCCGGTTGTTAAAATAGCAATTCTAAAGTTTTCTTGAAAATTCATTTGATTTTGGTGTCTAATTCATAGTTCTAGGTGTTATTTTGGCGATTTGATCACGCGAGCAAGTTCGTATGATATTTTGGACTTGTGTGCATGTTTGGTTTAGAACCCCGAGGGCTCGGGTGAGTTTCGGATAGGTTACAGAGTGGTTTGGACTTAGAAAATATAGCTGACATGCTTCAATTCTGGTGCAGGCCTCAGACCTCACAATTGCGAGGTCAGGCCTCGCATTTGCGACGCTGGAGAACTCCTGTCAGGTTTGCAATTGTGAGTTATTTCCTCGCAGCTGCGAAGAATAGCTGCGCACCACAAGTTCACATTTGCGACCATACTCTTCGCAATTGCAAAGTGGGGCTGGGGGACAGTGTTCGCATTTGCGATCAAATGCTCGCATCTGTGATCAAATGCTCGCATTTGCGGGATGGCCACTGTTCGCAATTGCGAAAAAATCATTGCTACTGCGATGATAGAAGAAATGCTAGGACTTCGCTTTTGCGAAGAAAACCTCGCATTTGCGGGTTCACAATTGGCGAACCCCAAGTCGCAATTGCAACATCTACAACTAGCCAAAAACTGAGCTGGATGGGATTTCTCTCAATTCTTCAAATTTTCAAATCTAGAGAACCCTAGAGGCGATTTTTCCAAGAGCACTTCTTCCTCAATTCATTGGTAAGTGATTCTAACCTATTTTATTTCGTTACATTTCATAAGATTTCAACCTAATATCTAGGATTTTCATGGTGAAAATTGGGGGTTTGAGTAGAATAGAAATTTTTGTAAAATTGAAATTTCAGACCTCAAATTGAGGTCGGATTTCGAAATAAATTATATAATCGGTCTCGGGGGTGAATGGGTAATCGAGTTTTGGTCCGAATTTCGGTCTTTGACCAAGCGAGCCCGGGAATTGACTTTTTCAATAATGACCTAAATTGAAGCATTTTCATTCGTGGGTTTGGAAGCTTATTCGAAAGGCAAAGTCGTGGTTGAGCTTTGAGTTTGTTTTTGGAGCAATGTAAGTGTTGTGATTAACCTTAATATAGGATTTTAAGTCCAGATATCGTACCCACAGGGACTTGTGATTTAACTATCAACTAA
>MDKJ01308616.1:0-22186 GCA_005239525.1 Nicotiana knightiana
GCATACATGCGAGCCTGACCTCCCCCTGCTCAACCTCCCCCTCTAGGGCGGCCTCTAGCTGACGGACTACCACCCCTGGATGCCTAGGCGAGTGGTGAAGTAACTGGAGCTGAAGTCGAGGGCTGGCCCCTTTGCTGAGAAGATCCACCGGAACGGTGCAGGGACACTGCCTCCACACTTGCCCGAACTCTCCACACTCAAAGCAACTTCGTGGAGCTGGAGGCGGGGACTGATAGAAACCCCTAGCACCCGAACGACCACTGGGAAGACTCATGCATAGAAGAACCCTATACTAGGGGTGCTCGAGCTACACTCTGAGCTGGGAGGGCACCAAATGAAGTATGGCCTGACTGAGAACCACGGGGACCCTGCCTTGAAGATTCACCACTGTATGCTGGGCGGCCTGACTGAGGAGACCTGAATGAACGTCCCCTACCCTGATGAAACTGCCCCTTGAAGGGAGCACCACTAGAACTGCTCGAACCACGAGGCCTCTTGGCCTTCCTCTCTTCCCGCTCCTGGCGGCGAACAGACTCAATATCTCGAGCTATGTCAACAACCCACTCGAATGAAGCACCCAATACTCTCGCCCGAGTCATAAATAGTCGGGGCTGATAAGAAATACCATCTACAAACCTCCTCACCCTCTCCCTATCAGTAGGGACAATCTCAGAAGCATGCTTAGCCAACTCGGAAAACCTCATCTCGTACTGAGTAACTGATAACTCTCCATGGCGCAGCTGCTCAAACTTCCTGCGCTGCTCCTCTCTATGGGACTGAGGAACATACTTCTCCAAAAAGATCATGGAGAACTGCTTCCAGGTGAGAGGTGCTGAACTAATCGGCCTACGCCTTTCGAATGACTCCCAATAAGTAAAGGCATCACCCGCAAACTGAAATGTAACAAATGAGACCTCACTGGTCTCCAAAATACCTGCAGTACGTAGTATCCTCTGGCAATTATCTAGAATCCCCTGGGCATCCTCGCCCTCTGTACCGCTGAAAGTCAAAGGCTGAAGTCTGTTGAATCTCTCCAACCTACGTTGCTCGTCCTCAGGCATAGCAAGGACCACATAATCCTGGACCGGAGCAACTAGCTGAGCTGGGGCTTCTCCCGGTGCCTGAATACCCTGTGCAGCTTACCAGGTGCCCGGGCAGCTGGAGTCTGATTGCCTCCCCTGGCCTGAGCTGTGGTGACAGTAGAAGACATGGCGACTGCCTGAGCCAAACTGGTACACACTGTCAATATCTGAGACAGGGTCTCCTGAAGACCGGGAATGACCATAGGCACTGCCGGTGCCTGAGCCTGTCCCCCTACCTCTACCACGACCTCGACTGCGGCCTTGACCTCTCGCTGGTCTAGCCGCCATCTGTGCGAGAATGAAACAACGTAAGTTCAGATTTCAAGAATCAATAGATTAGCACAAAGGAGTTCAAGAAAGATAGAAATGTTTCCTAAAATTTGGCAGCCTCTCGAAAATAAGTACAGACGTCTCTGTACCGATCCGCAAGACTCTACTAAACCTGCTCATGACTGTTGAGTCCTATGTAACCTAGGCTCTGATACCAAACTGTCACGACCCCCGAACCCAGACCGGCCGTGATGGCGCCTATCGTCGAACTAGGCTAGCCAATAACCATATGTTTACAATTTCTTTCAAAATCCCAATCAAATTTCAAGCATTATATAAAATATACAGTTTACTAAATACTTTAGGCCAAATAACAGCGCCACCAACCCCAAAACCCGGAGGCAACATGTCATGAGCGTTTAAGGAAAATAAGCCAAAGGTATACTATTATAATACGAAAACTCCGAATAAATAGGTAGATACAACAAGAAGGGAAAACAGAGATGTATCGGACGCTGAACAGCTACCTCTATATCCCCTAATCTGGCTCCGCATGGAATAAATGGCTAATGCTCGATATCTACACCTAAATCTGCACACAGGGGTGCAGGGACTAATGTGAGTACGCCAACTCAGTAGTAATGAAAATAAATCAAGTCCAAGCGGCAAGGAAACACATAAAATCAATGTCATCAAATCACAATATACACAACCTTACTTTCCAATAGTGTAAACATAGATATATGAAATCATCATGCCTTTAAAACCAACTTCAGAAAAGTCCTTTGAAGAATACATATTTTTTAACACTTCAAACCGAAATATTTAGTATGAAAATGAAATGAATCATACAGAGGCCCCTCGGGCAAAAACATATTTCATAAGTTCAGAGTGAAAGTAGTAAAATCATAAGTAGCCCCTCGGGAAAAACATGTATCATAATCAGCCCCTCGGGCATGCCTCACTGTCACTCATAATCAGTCGCTCAGCACCTCACAGTCACTCATGCCTCCCAATCACTCGTCACTCAACACTCGGCACTCGGCTCCTTCAGCCCAAGCGCTAACATCAAGCCACCTCGTGGCGTATCATCTCCTCACAATCAGGCCCTCGGCCTCACTCAGCAGAACTACTCAAAAGGCCCCTCGGGCGAATTAGTAAAACAGGGTACTCGACCCAAAACATCATTTTTAAATCTCAAAGTAGTGTAAATCAGGCTGAGTTTCGAAAACAGTAAGCACTATGTGGCTGAGTGAAATCATCAACAAATAGTAAGGAAAAATAGCAGTAAAAAGCCCCCGAGGGGGATAAACAGGTAGGCACGAGGCCCCAAACACGGCTTATAGCCCAAATATTTCAACAATCCTTAGAACATAATTTAACATAAGGTTTTGTGTAAAGTATGCAACTCATTAGTTGCCGCGAAGAGGACCTAGTCATATCCAAAAATTAGTGCGCACCACATACTCATCATCCGACATGTGCGCCATTCTAAAATCAGTGAGAAATATGTAGTTCGGGGTTCCATACCCTCAGGACAATATTTATAACCATTACTTACCTCTACTGGGCCACAACACTAGTCTGCTATGCTCTTGCCCCTTGAATTGGCTCACGATTGCTCTGAATCTAGCCAAAACCAGTTTAATATCATTAATATATCCTAAAGGAACACAACCCAATCGAAAACTATCAAATTATACAAGAATCTCGAAATTCGGCCAAACCCGAGCCCCAGACCCACGTCTCGGTATTCGATAAGTCTTACACCACTAGAAGCCCCGTCCTCCCACGATTCTACATACCAAAAACATCACAATCAGACCACAATTGTGTACCCAAATTGCCAAAAGAATTTCCAATCCTCCACCCATTCTTCCCATCCTTTACCTACTTTAATCCTCCATTTTACAAGCCTAATCCGAATCAAAATAGCATAGAAATGATTTTTATAACCCGAGAACTTACCTTCACTGAAGAACCACAAATTCCCTCTTGAATTTGCCTTCAAAAGAACTCCTCCCACATGCGAAAATGGTGGAATGAAATGAATTTCACGGAGGCCTCTTTTTATACTGTTCTTCCAGCATTTCCGCACCTGCGGACACTTAGTCGCACCTGTGGTCCCAGGTGCGCACCTGCTGAATCCCACTAACAGACCAATTCTTGCACCTGCGGCCAATTCTCCGCACCTGCGGCTTCGCAGGTGTGGCCATCTCTTCGCACCTGCGTATTTCCCTTGCCTAGCTTCCTTTCGCACCTGCGACATTGCACCTGCGGTTACCCATCCGCAGGTGCGGTCAACACCAGAAACTCACACCAGCAGCTAATTGCTGCAAATTTCCAAGTTCAAAACGCCAAGCATCCGAAATGAATCCCGCGCCCCTCGGGGCCCCAACTAAACATACCAACACACCCCATAGTATTATTCCAAATTAGTCGGGCCTTTGAATCACAAAAAACAACATGAAAAAACCAAAATTACATCAAATTCAAGCCTATGAACTTTGAAACTTCCAAATTTTGCAACCAACCGAAACACCTCCGATTGACCTGAAATTTTGGAGACATATCCAAAATGACATTACGAACCTGCTCCAATTTCTGGAATTCCATTCCGACCTCGATAGCCTACTTTCCACTGCCGATTGGAAATCGCCAAAAACTAACTTTCGCCAATTCAAGCCTAATTCTACACCGGACATCAAAACTTCATTTCGAACACACTCCTAAGTCCCAAATAACATAACGAAGCTATCCGAGCCATAAAATTTGCATTCCAAGGTCGTTCACCAATAAGTCAACTCTCAGTTGACTTTCTCAACTTTTAGGCTACTTTAGGAGACTAAATGCCTCAAATCTCACCATGACCACTCGGGACCCAAACCAACTGACCCAACACAACCAAAAATAGGCTAGAAATATATAACAAATGCAGAAATGGGGGAAACGGGGTAAATCCCACGGAAGGACCAGCCTGGTCGTTACATTCATACCCTCAGGACAAGATTTATAGCCATTACTTACCTCCACCAGGCCACAACACTAATCCGCGATGCTCTTGAACCTCAAATTGGCTCCCGATTGCTCCAAATCTAACCAAAACCAGTTTAACATCATCAATATATGCTAAAGGAACACAACCCAATCGAAAATTATCAGTCTATACAAATATCTCGAAATTCGGCAAAACCCGAGCCCCGGGCCCATGTCTCGGAATTCAATAAAATTAGCATCACTAGAAACCTCATCCTCCCACGATTCTACACATACCAAGAACACCACAATAGAACCACAATTGCCTACCCAAATCGCCAAAAGAATTTTCCAAACCTCCTCCCATTTATTTCCAAACTTTTTCTACTTTAATCCTTCAAATTACAAGCCAAATCCGAACAAAATAGCATAGAAACGACTTTTATAATCCGGGAACTTACCTCCACTGAAGACCCTCGAATTCTTTCATCAATTTACCCTCAAATAAGCTCATACCGCATGCAACAACGGTAGAATAACCAAATTTTCGTGGAGGCACTGATAAGTGGTGATTTTACCACTCGTTTTACCCTCTTTTTGTTAGATTTTGCGTCACTCAATAATAACATGAGGTCATTTATAGTGTGTATTGCTCGAATTTTTGGGAAATGATTCCATGAAGTGGTTGATGTTGAATTGGAGTGAAGTTGAACAAAAAGTGGTGAAAATTGTGCAAAAGAAATGATTCCGCACCTGCGGACTCTGGGCCGTTGGTGCGACCTCGCACCTGCGGAGGATGAGCCGCACCTGCGAAGAAGAGCTAGACTGGACAGCAACCGCACATGCGATTTAATCCAAGCACCTGCAGAATCGCAGGTACGACCTTTTGTCCGCATCTGCGGAAACGGCCCAATATACCTAGTCTCGCACCTGCGCTTGGATTTCCGCCCCTGTGGAACTGCACATGCGAAGATTCTTCCGCAGGTGCGGTCAACGGGCATCAAGACTGTACAGAATTGTAAAATCACATTTTCTTATTCCCAACTCACATATACTCGACCTAGCACATCTTTTGGCAAATCTTTGGCATTGTAAATATATTTTTGAGTAGAGAAGAAGAGAGAAAACATTAGTGGAAGCTAGGGTTTGCACCCACACTTGAGTTTTGAAGATTTCAAGCTTGTGGTTAAGGATTTCTTACCCATTTATATTTATTTCTTCATTTCCTTGATCTGTATTGAATATTTAAGTGTGTAGTATTTTTTTCCAACACTTGAATCTTGTTTATGGGAATATTCATATTTAAAGTGTGGATTAAATATCTTGTTGTGCTTATGTATTGAATGATTTTTATATATTTATGAAGTGAGTTATTGTTTCTTTAATTATTCTTGTTCTTTAATGTTTCCAAAGAGATTAGCTAACCCCAGGACTCGCCCATTAACTCCGAATTAATTTTGGAAAAGATAATTTGGGGTTGGGAAAGATTAATTAACAAGAGCTTGAGGCTTTAACCCTCATTTTATACATTCTACCTAGGGATAAGATTGAACTACTTGTAGTCTATCTGGGTGTGCTTAATCTCTTGATTGGGTTAGGAATAATTCAATTAGGAAGTGTTATTAGTCTTTGGAAAAAGCTAATTTAAAAATATTATCCGTGGCTAATATTTATAAAATCTTGAAATACATTGGATCGTTACTTGAGTGTAATTCCTTATGCATTCATACTTGTTGCCATTGATCATTTTAATTGCTTTCTAGGTTAGTTTATATTTTCATATTTAGTTATAAACATTTTCAAAACCAAAATATGTTTGTTTGGCATTGCGCGATAAGTGATAATTCTCTTACATTCCTAATCGCCTCCATATTGTTCTCTGTGGGATTCGACCCCAACCTTGTTGGGTTATTATATTTGACAATCGACCGCTTACACTATTTTAAGGTGTAATTTGAGCGTATCAAATTTTGGCGCCGTTGCCGGGGAAAAATTGGCGTAATATAGGTTGTTTGAGAAGTAAGCATAAGTGCTTTGATTCAAACTTGTGAATATTTGTGTAATTATTTTTCTTGTTTATTTTCTTAATTTTTCATTAAAAAAATGGCACCATATAATGAAAATTGGTCGGATGGTAGTTGTTCATACTTTGATGACCCTTGTCCTTATTGTGGAGGACCATACTCATGGAAAAATTGTTTAAATTCTCCTGGGGATGGATTGTGCGCACAATCTTAAACCCATAAGTGGATTATTTGTGATAGGTGTGTTCGCCAAAATGTTCATTGGTATGATTGTGCATATTTGTCCTTTCCTTCCCCAATCACTCACTATGATGATTATACTTTTTGTGATGGAAATTTTAGGGGGGAAGTGAGCATGGTAAAATGGGGAGTTCAAGCTCATATTGGAGGGCCTACTTGAAGAAGGGAACCATGAGTAAAATGCCTTGGAAGAAATTTTGGAGACTAGTGTCCAAAATAATTTAGCATTTGAAAGGTTGCACTCACAAATGGATGCTATGATTGAAGCTTCAAGGGTTCAAAGAGCCTTGGTGGTTAATGATAGCCAAGAACCTTCCTTAGAGGTTGAAGTTGAAAATTCTTCCTTGGTACTTGAACAGAACCAAGAAGAACTCTCAAATGCTCAAAATGAGAGGATGATGCTCATGTTGGAGGACATTCTTGAAAATGAGGAAAAGAATAAATTTGCACTCGAGGAATTGAAACATGATGTGACTCAAAATGATGAGCACATCCGCACTATGAAAGGTCAAATGCAAGCATTGATGGAGGCTCGTTATGCCTCTCAAGTTAAGAGTGTGGATGGAAGCCAAGAAGAGTCCAATTTCGAGGGTGAGAGTGAGCCTCACTTTGAGGAATCAAGCCTTGAACATCCATCAACCGACTCCATGAGTGTTAGTGATGCCGAGAAAAATATGGAGTTAAAGTCAACCGGGGTGATTGAAAATTTGGGTGAAATTGACTCTATTCCGGGGGAAAATGAAGATGTCAAAATCCGGAAAAATTTTCAAGTTGAAGGTTTGAAGGCACATTCCAAGCATTTTTCAACATTGGAATTGTGTGGTGATACGGAAGTTGAACTACACGAATCAATAGAGTTTTGCGAAGAGGAAAAATTCATACCATACATCTTACAATTTGAGGAACCAAGAAAGCAAAATGACATGCCTCACATGAGAGCCAAGAAGTGCAAAATGAAGAAATCAAGGCTTGGCTCAGTGGTCACAACCTTGATTCCAAGCTAGGTGCCCAGTTCATATCGTCAAAGTGGCGAGAAAAGTGATAAAGTTGACGTGCGCCGTGCCACGACGTTAAATGCGGCGCTCCGTGGGTGGCAACCCATCATTTTTCACATTTTTTGACCATTTTTGGAATTTTCTTTTTTAGATTATCTTATTATATTTTTTCTAACCAATCCGCCAAGTTTCAGAATTTTCGGAGTTGATTTGAACGGTCGGTGAGACCGGGTGGCCGAAAATAGTGCAGGAGGAGAAAATCCTTTGCTGGGAAAACATTCTGCTCAACTCTGTGATACCTCATGTCAAAAATGCTATCGCAGAGTTGAATTTGCGAGCAAAAATGCGATCGCAAAAAAAAAATTCACAAACTTTTTTATGCTGATGCCCAGGGATACCGCACCTGTGGTCAAGCTTCCGCAGGTGCGATTTCGCAGAAGCGGACTTTGACCCGCAGGTGCGGTTTCCTCTCGCACGTGCGCACGCGCGGGTGCGTAAAAATCCCCTCATGTGAGAAAATCGCCCAGCTAAATTCTCAAATTCTATCCCCCAGATGATGATGATGATGATGATGACTAGAGTTCTCAGTAGCATTGACCAGCCTCTTCTCTTGCAGTCTGCTAGTCTAATGCAGACCTCAGGAAGACCCTTAAACTATGCTCTTTTATTTTGATGTTATGCAGTGGGGACACTACAATATTTCTAGTTGGGGTGGCTTTTTTATATTGTATCTATTATGACTTGGTTTATGACATTGTTTATGACATTGTTACGTGCCCTTGCCGGGCTACTTTGTTATGTATGGATATTATGTGCCCTTGCCGGGCTACTTTGTTATGTAGATTATGTCAATGGTTTTTTCTAAGCTTGGTGTGATTAGTTTTTATTTTTCTTGTATCATTTATTTTCTTTAGTAACTACTTCTATCTTAGTTTTTAGTTGTTATTAGTAGTTTTGTTCTTTAATTTTTATTTCCTTAATAATACATCCTTGGGTTTTCTTAATGCTACAGTTCTCTCCCAAGGATCATTTTTGAAGTGAACCAGGTGACCTTTCCCTATGATAGATGGTGTGACAATTTTCTTAAGGGAATTGGTCTTGTTTTGATAGGAAGAGACTTTTGGATTATTTGGTACTAAAAAAATTATCCTTTTGTATGTGAAATGTAAATTAAGAATACCCCTCAAAATTTTGGTTTTGAAGTAAAACAAGTAACTTTCATGGTGAAGAATTATCTTTGTGATAAGATTTTGGCTCTTTTAGTGACTCGCGGCTCACTAGTTTGAATAATATTGCTCTAGACTCTTGTTGGAAAGTGAAATTGTCCGTATTGATTAATTAATTGCCATGTATGTTAGTGTTTGTATAAATAAATCTTGTGTTCACCTCTATCATCTTGAACTTGCCCGGTTGATTTTCCAATGCTAATGATAATTATGTTTGGGTGGAGAAATGACCTTAGGCGTTCTTTGTGTTATTTCAAAACCCGGTAGCTTTCGAGCCACGATTGTATAGATATTATCACTAGTTACCCCATTTGAGCCTTTAACCTTTTCCTTGGCCACCTCATTACAAACCTTCCCCTTTTGCAAAATAATTCCCTCTTTTGAACCCGTCCCTCCTTGAATATTGAGAATGAGGCAAAAAGCCTATATTGGGGGTGTGGTGGCAAAGTGAAAATTGGTAAGGTTGTATATTGAGTGTAGGAACCTATACCTCAAAGTGTTCAAATGAAATTACTCAAGCTCCAAAAGAAAATATAGAAAAAAAAAGGAGAGAAAAAGAAAACAAAAAAGAAATATTTGTATATATATCAATACGGAGCCTTGAAGAAAATTAGAGAGATACTTAAAATGATTCAATGTTGGTAACTAGGAGCCAAGGAGGGCTATGTGGTTTGAAAAGAAACAAAGGGCAACAAGAAAGAAAAATGTGAGTAGTATTCAAGGATGGTGTAGTCACTTGTACCCAAATGCTTATCCAATCCTTCCCTAAGCCTACATTACAAGCTTACAAAGTCCTTATGGGATCTCCAACCGAATGCTCTTGAAAAGGCGATGAATTAAAATAAGGGCAAGCCTATGGCATGATATGTTATAACACTTTAAATTCTTTGTGAGAGTGAGTGTCTTTGTGAATTTGTCCCTTGTGTTGTTCTTGTATGGTGATTTTGGGACTTTCTTTCTTCTGAAGGCACATGAATTAGGATGGATTGGTGAAATTAATATATCCAAAAATGAAAGAGTTGAGCATATGTAGTAGAACAGTGCTTCTGACTCCTTGAGGGTTATTCTTGTCACTTGATTTTTTTTTTTGAAACTCCCTTGCAGTTCTTGTAGTTGTTTTTTTAAATGAGGGAATTATTCGGGTAAGATGCATACTTGAGCCTAATTATTTGTACCAACCAAATCCACAAGTATAATGCTTAGTTGGGGAATGTGATTTGTAAATGCGAGCAATGCAACTTGTGCTTGAAATTGTAGAACCTCATTGAGTTATTGGTTTTAATTTGCTTGAGGACAAGAAAAAGCTTTAAGTTGGAGGTGTTGATGAGTGGTGATTTTACCACTTGTTTTAGCCTCTTTTCGTTAGATTTTACATCACTCAATGATAACATGAGGTCGTTTATAGTGTGTATTGCTCGAATTTCAGGGAAATGATGCCATGAAGTGGTTGGTGTTGAATTGGAGTGAAGTTACATAAAGTGGTGAAAAATGTGCAAAAGCTCTAGTGATTCCGCATCTGCGGACTATGGGCCGCTGGTCCGACCTCGCACATGCGGAGGATGAGCCGCACCTGCGAAGAAGAGCTAGAATGGACAACAACCGCACCTGCGATTTAATCCACGCACCTATAGAACCGCAGGTGCGGCCTTTTGTTCGCATCTGCGGAAATGGTCAAATATACCTAGTCTCGCACCTGCGCTAGGATTTCCGCGCCTACGGAACCGCACCAACGAAGATTATTCCGCAGGTGCGGTCAACGGGCATCAGGGCTGTACAAAATTGTAAAATCACATTTTCTTATTCCCAACTCACATATACTCGACGTAGCATATCTTTTGGCAAATCTTTGGCATTGTAAATATATTTTTGAGTAGAGAAGAAGAGAGAAAACATAAGTGGAAGCTAGGGTTTGTACACACACTTGGGTTTTGAAGATTTCAAGCTTGTGGTTAAGGATTTCTTATCCATTTATGTTTATATCTTCATTTTCTTTGATTTGTATCGACTATTTAAGTGTGTAGTATTTGTTTCCAACACTTGAATCTTGTTTATGGGAATATTCATATTTAAAGTGTGGATTAAATACCTTGTTGTGCTTATGTATTGAATGGTTTTTATATATTTATGAAGTGAGTTATTGTTTCTTTAGTTATTCTTGTTTTTTAATGTTTCCAAAGGGCTTAGCTAACCCTAGGACTCACCCATTAACTCTGAATTAATTTTGGAAAAGATAATTTGGGGTTGGGAAAGATTAATTAACAAGAACTTGAGGTTTCAACCCTCATTTTGTAGATTCTACCCAGGGATAGGATTGAACTACTTGTAGCCATATCCGGGTGTGCTTAATCTCTTGATTGGGTTATGAATAAATCAATTAGGAAGTCTTATTAGTCTTTGGAAAAAGCTAATTTAGAACTATTATCTGTGGCTAATTAACATAAACTCGCTCATATTTGTAAAATCTTGAAATACATTGGATCGTTACTTGAGTGTAATTCCCGATGCATTCATACTTGTTGCCACTAACCATTTTACGTGCTTTCTAGGTTAGTTTATATTTCCGTATTTAGTTATAAACATTTTCAAAACCAGAATCTAGTTGTTTGGCATTGCAAGATAAGTGACAATTCTCTTACATTCCTAATCGCCTCCATATTGTACTCTATGGCATTCGAACCTTGTTGGGTTGTTATATTTGACAATCGACCGCTTACACTATTTTAAGGTGTAATTTGAGCGTATCAGGCACTCTTTTATACTGTTCGGCCCAGTTAATCCGCACCTGCTGACCTTTCCTCGCACCTGCGGTCCCAAGTGTGCACCTTAGAAATCCCACTAACAGACCAAATTCTCGCACCTGCGGCTTTGCAGGCGCGACCAACTCTTCGCACCTGCGGACTCCTCCTGCCTAGACTCCTTTCGCACCTGCACATGGACCTTCCCACCTGTGGCGTCGCACCTGCGGCTGCCCATCCGCAGGTGCGGCCAATCCAGCAGCTTTACACCAGCAACCATTTGCAGCAAATTTCCCAAGTTCAAACCCCCGCTAACCATCCGAAATTAATCCCGAGCCCCTCGGGGCCCCAACCAAACATACCAAAACACCCCATAGCATCATTCAAACTTAGTCGAGCCTTCGAAATACCAAAAATAACATGAAAACACCAAAATTACATCAAATTCAAACTTATGAACTTTGAAACTTCTAAATCTCGCCAATGATGCCGAAACCAACCAAAACACATCTGATTGACCTGAAATTTGCACACATATCCAAAATGACATTACAAACCTGTTCCAACTTCCGGAATTCCAGTCTATTCCAGATAGCCTATTTTCCACTGCCGACCGTAAATCTCTAAAAACTAACTTTCGCCAGTTCAAGCCTAATTCTACCCCGGACATCAAAACTACATTCCAAACACACTTCTGAGTCCAAAATCACCTAACGAAGCTATCCGAGCCATATGATCTGTATTCCGAGGTCGTTTACATATAAGTCAACTTTCGGTTGACTTTTCCACTATTGAACAAAGTTAAGAGACTGTGTGTCTCATTTATCACCACGACCACTCTGAACCCGAACCAACCGACCCAAAACACATAAATGAAGCTGAAACACATATAATGAAGCAGAAACGGGGGAAACAGGGCTAAAGTCTCGGAACGATCAACCGGGTCGTTACAATGTTTTAGTGTGAAGTTTTAGCAAATGAACTAAATAACATCAACATGCATTAGCATTTACTCATTAGAAAATTACATACTGCAAGACAAAAACTTAAGTATGTTTAGTATGATGTTTTTAGCAAATGAACTAAAAACTTAAGAATGTTTAGTCTGAATATTTAGCAAATGAACTAAATAGCATGTTTTATATGAAGTTTTAGCAAATTAACTAAACAACTTAAGCATGTTTAGTATGAAATTTTAGCAAATGAACTAAATAACTTCAGCATGCGCTAGCAAAAACTCATTAGAAAATTACAAACTGCAAATGAACTAAAAACTTAAGCATGTTTAGTGTGAAGTTTTAGCAAATAAACTAAATAGAATGTTTAATCTGATGTTTTAGCAAATGAACTAAACAACTTAAGCATGTTTAGTATGACATATTAGCAAATGAACTAAATAACTTCAGCATGCCCTAGCAAAAACTCATTAGAAAATTACAAACTGCAAGACAAAAACTTAAGCAAGTTTAGTCTGAAGTTTTAGTAAATGGATTAAAAAACCTAAGCATGTTCAGTCTGGAGATTCCGCAAATGAACTAATTGACTTCATCAATTTTAAAATGAAGTTCTAGCAAATGAACTAAATAACTTCAACATGTTTTGTAAGGACCTGACCGGTCGTTCCGAGAGTTTAACCCGTTTCCCCCATTTCTGCTTCATTTGTGTGGTCCATCTCTTTTGTGTTATGTTGGGTCGGTTGGCTCAGGTTCAGAGTGTTTGTGGAGAGAAATGACTCACTTAGTCTCTCAATTTGGATCAATAGTTGGAAAAGTCAACTCGAAGTCGACTTATAGGTATATGATCTCGAAATGTGATTTTTATGGTTCAGATGGCTTTGTTAGGTGATTGGGGACCTAGGAGTAAAGTCCGTGGTAGAATTAGTCTTGAATTGGAGAAATAGAATTTTGGGCGATTTCTGGTTGGCAGTGGAAAATTAGCTACTGGGGTTGGAATGGAATTCCAGAAGTTGGAAAAGGTTCGTAGTGTCATTTGGGATGTGTGTGAAAAATTTCAGGTCATTCGGATGAGGTTTGTCAGATTCGACATTGTTGGAGAATTTCAGAAGTTTAGAAATCCTTAGGCTTGAACTTCGAGTAAATTGGGTGATTTGATGTTTGTTTGGTTGTTACAAAGGTTCGACTAAGTTGGAATAATCATATATGATGTGTGGGTATCATTGGTTGAGGTCCCGAGGGCCTCGAGATTTATTTCGGATGGTTATCGAGGCTGCTGCTGGTGCCAGTTTACTGGTGTGGTCGCACCTGCGGATGGGGAACCGTAGGTGCGATGATCGCAGGTGCGGTGGGCCATGCGCAGAGGAAGAAAAAGGAAGGCTTGCCTGGGAGCGCAGATGCGATATTTTGGTCGCACCTGCGAGCCTGCAGGTGCGAGGTGAGGGCTGCAGATGCGGAAGTAGGGATTTAAGTCATGGTCGCAGGTGCGCACCTGGGACCGCAGGTGCGAGAAATGTTTCGCAGGTGCGGTGATCGCTGGGCAAAAACTATAAAAGGATGTGTTCACGAATTTTCTTATACTTCAACATTTTGAAGGCGAGTTTGGAGGTTTTTGAGGGATTTTGAAGAGGGATTAAAGGGGAACACATTGAGGTAAAATTTTTGAACCTAATACTCAATTCTATGTTGGTATTTGACTAATAAATCATGAACTTTGTGGGATTTAATGGTTTATTTTCAAGCGGTTGGGCTTGGAAACTTGAGACTTTGATTTAAGGATTTGAGGGGTCAATTGTCGTCGGATGTTGGTGTATTTGGTATGTATGGACTCGTGATAGTGTAAAGATTCTAGTTTTATGATCTTTGTCGAGCTCCGAGACGTGGACTCGAGGGTCGAGTTTGGCCGAATTCGGGATTTGTGATGTAATTTGATAATTTTGATGTGGGCTTCGCTCCTTTAGCATATACTAATGATATAATACTGATTTTGGTTAGATTCGGGGCGATTTATGGCCGAGTCCGCCTCTTCTCTTTCGCGTTCGCGAGCGTGTCTTCCCGTTCGCGAAGTGCTACCTGCAGAGCCTTCCTTTTTCTTCTTCGTGATCGCAATTGATGTTCCGTGATCGCGATTCATTAAGGGTCTGGGCAGAATATAAATCTTCACATCGAGGCTTAGGCCATTTCTATCATATTTTGACTTGTAGAGCTCGATTTTGAGCGATTCTTGGTGGGTTTTTCAAGAAATTCTATTGGGTAAGTGTTCTTCACCTACAATTAAATGTATTCCATGATTTTATCCTTGCTTTTGTCATTGAATTTGTGTTTTGAATAAGGGAAAATGTTGGGTTTTGAAGAAAATTTTCTAAAATGAAAAATCATGATTCGAGGGGCGAAATGGTATCGAAATTTGATAATTTTGTATGGTTGAACTCAAACTGGAATGGGTATTCAGATTTTGTAAAATTTGTCGGTTTTCGAGGTGCGGGCCCGGGGGTCGACTTTTGGACCGATTTTTAGAATCTGATAAAGATTGAGGCTTTATTATCCGAAATACTTTCTTATGTGTTTTATTTATATTTTGAAGTTGTTTCGGTTAGATTTGAACCGTACAGAGGCCTTCTCACATGAGAAATCCATTTTAGAGTACTGGGTTGTCGTCTTTGCGGTAAGTATCTTTTCCTAATCTTGTGTGGGAGAAACTACCCCTTAGGATTTGAGTCTTCTGTGTTGATTATAGTCCTTGTACATGAGGTGACGAGTGTGTGCTCGGACTTATTTGTAGAAGATGGCCTTTTAGGAAACCTAGGTTCTTATATTCATTGAGTATGAGTTTGTTCTTGACATGATTGAGCTCCTAATCTCTGGTTTCATCTTTACTTGCCTAATTTAGAATTTACTTGCTTTTCGATTCACTCCCATTGCCTATTTGACTCCAAATTGACTAAACTGAAGATTTCATCCCTTTTTACTATCATGCTATGTCTTCATAACTGCTTATCTCTATTTTTAATTTTCATCACCGCCCTATAATTGTTTAGTCTTAATTAAATTTATGGTTACTTTTGTTGTTGCTTACCCTTAAGTAAAATTATTGAATATCCTCGAAATTTGGTCAACCTTAGTTTAGATTTCTTATATCTTAGTTGACTTGCCCTTATTTGGAATTTCCGGATTCATGTAAATTTCTTGTTGTCGAATCGTGCAATTTGCGTACGACTGTTACATGCAATTTTCGTCCTTGTTGAGTTGTTCTTATTATGCCTAGTATTCTTTGTGGTGCTTATTCCTTGTGAACTAGCCTTTCGCTTTCTTGTGATCGAAGGTTCTCGAGTTGATGTATTTACCGTATCTTGTATTATTGTCATTGTTGTTGTTGTACCTGTTGTGGTGATGCACGAGCTTTCTGCCGTGCAGTTGTGGTTATTGTGATATACGAGGTTTCTGTCGTGCAGTTGTTGATATGGGGATTTGCACGAGGTTTCTACCGTGCCGTGTTTTTCTAATGATATTGCACATGCGACGTGACAAGGAGGGATATGTATATGTGGGTTACACATGTGGTGAGACAAGGTGGGAACATTGTTCTGTACGTGTGGCGAGACAAGGCGGGCATACATTTTACTATTGCACACGTGGCGAGACAAGGTGGGCTATGTCAGGGGTTGTTCATGATACTTGTGTTGGCCTGGGGGAATTCTTTGTTGTTAAAATTGTATAATGATCCACTTACTGTGTGAGTTTATTCGTGTGGAAATTGTGAGAAAACAATGTATGTGTTGCCCCTTTCCTTTCCTTATGCTTACTGGGTATTGAATAATGTTAGGACACATGCACAAGCATACACGCAATTAAGCACTAATATCGAATTAACGATTCCCTGTTGTTGTCGAGTATATATATTCTTGTTGCACTTACCATATGTGTGGGAATGACCCCAATTGGCACGTGAGTCGTCCATGTAGTTATTACTTGAAATGAGGGCACAAGATGCCGATGTTAGGGTTCAAATACTGGGACCGATGAGTAGTGATTTGTCCGAAGTTCGGTACCTCGTGGATGACTAATAACTTGATGGAAAAGTAGTTGAAATTGTTGAGTCATTACTTGTCCTTGTTTTATATTTACATTCCGGATTTAGTCTTGTTCCATTTACTCCGTGTTATTTTTACGATTTTTCCGATGTTACTGGTTATTCCTTTCCTTATTGAATTTACTCTATTGTTATCCATATTGTGAATCTCGTATGGAAATATCATAATCCGTTGTCCTGTATTTATACTTATTCAACTCTTAGACCAGTGGGTGTCTTGAACAGTCCTCGTCACTACTTCACCGAGGTTAGTCTTGATACTTACTGGGCACCGATGTGGTGTGCTCATACTACACCGTTGTGATCTGCATGATAAGAATTCAAAAAATGTGAGATTTTTCCTAAGGGTTCTACAGCCTCTCTAAGATAAGTACAGACGTCTCTGTACCGATCCGCAAGACTCTACTGAACCTGCTCATGACCGGTGAGTTCTATGCAACCTAGGCTCTGATACCAACTTGTCACGACCCCAAACCTACGCTGGTCGTGATGGCGCCTATCGTGGTACTAGGCTAGCCAATTTACTGAACATAATACAAGGAACTTTCCATACAATAAGGAAAATTTTATCAAATCTTACGTGTTTAACATTTCACAAATGCGGATAAGAAATGAAACATTTGAACGAAATCCCCAAGACCCGAAGTCAATAGCCTCGCAACCAAATAGAACACAGAATCTGACACGATTTTCCTTAATACATCAAGTCTAGGAAAATGAAAATAGCGAAAAAAATGAGAGGGAGAAGGGTGGGGCTGTGAACGCCGTTCAGCTACCTCACAGTTTCCGACAAGCTCCACTAAGAACAATCGAATCTCACTCGATCCGAGCACCTGGATCTGCACGCATGGTGCAGGGAGTAATGTGAGTACACCAACTCAGTAAGTAACAAATATAAATAAGGACGTGAGTGCACTGACGAGCTTTTAAAATAATGTAAAGAACATATAAGGAATATCAGTAGAAATCAATAAATCAAGTCAGGAATCTACATTCCAAAAGTTTCATAAAACTCCAATTTCCCGTTTCAAATCTCATATGTAACATTGGTTCAACATTTATATATTAGAGGCAATAATGTAAAGAAGAGTTAAAACAATAGTTTCATAGAAAATAAGCCCCTCGGGCACAGTGAATCATCTCTCATCAATCAACACTCATACTCAGCACTCACACTCAATAGGCACCATATAATAACTGTCGCGGCGTGCAGCCTGATCCATAAATAGTCGACTGCACTCAGTGGGAGTGTACGACTCCGGAGGGGCTCCTTCAGCCCAACCACTATATATATATTTATATATATCCTCACAAATCTGGCTCTCGTCCTCGCTCAGTTATAACCCTCACAAACCACTAGGGCAACCACAAATCACGGGGACTCATCCCAAAATATCTTTCATTTGTTTCAAAACAGGGTGATAAACAGGAATGAAAAATAAACAAATATAAATAATGACTAAGATAATATTTCCTATCAAAAACAGTGTGAATTCAGTAGTAAAACACCCTTGAGGGTCCAAACAGGTCAGCACAAGGCCCCAAACATAGCATACAACCCAAAAATACAATATAAATCTCGAAAATGCGGAATATCATATGATTTCAAATCAAATACGCGACTTTATAGTCGCCACGAGACGGACCAAGTCACAATCCCCACCGGTGCACGCCCATACGCCCGTCACCTAGCATGTGTGTCACCTCATTTATCAAAACAATACGAAATACTGGGGTTTCATACCCTCAGATATGGGTTTACATTTGTTACTTACCTCAAACCGGAAGAAAAATACTCTGCGATGCCTTTCCTAATCTATTCAAAACAGATTCATATCATCAGAATATGCTAAAGGGGCAAAGCCCACTCGAAAATATCTAATTTACATAAAAAATCCTGAAATTGGCCAAACCCGACCCCCGTGCCCACGTCTTGAATTCTGATAAAAATTACAAAACTAGAATCCTCACGCTCTCACGAGTTCATGCATACCAAACACATCAAAATCGGACCCCAAATGGCCCCTCAAATCCGCAATTTATACTTTCAAATTTCAAGCCCTAATCTTCAAAATTTCTCCACGAAAACATGTTTAAACAGTGGAATAATCGTCATAAACAAAAGATACAAGGTCCATGTAGCTTACCTCACTAAATAGACTTGATTCCCCCTTGAAATCCCAGCTCTAAGCTCCAAAATCCGTCAAAAATGGTAAAGAAATGAGTGAAAATTCGCGAAGGCATCCTTATATAGGTTATGCCGAGCAATCTCGAACCTGCGACCCCACGCCTGTACCTACGGCACCGCACATGCGGAAAATGCCTGGCAGGTGCGGATTCTCACTTAAGCCAAATTTCTGCATCTGCAATCCTCAACAGGCACCTGCGAGCAGGCAGGTGCGATCCAACTTCGGCACCTGCGCTCCCAGGCCAGGTTCCATATTTCCGCATATGCGCAAGGTCTTCTGCACCTGCGCCTTCGCAACTGCGGGTCCCCGCCCGGATGAGCGGCCACATAAGAAGGCGTGCACCAGCAACCATTTCCTTCATTTTTCAAACTTCCAACCTTCAAAAATCATCCGAAATCAATCTCGAGCCCCTCGGGGCCTCAAAAAATAGTACCAACAAGTTATATATACATATACTAACCTAGTCGAACCCTCGGACCGCTCAAAATAACATCAAAACACCAAATCAAATCCAAATTCAAGCCTAAGGATTGCTAAACTTTCGAAATTCGCCAACGATGCCGAAACCACCCAAACCACGTCGGAATGAGCTAAAAATTTGCACCCACATCCTAAATGACACTACGGACCTGTTCCAATCTCGGGAATACCATTCTGACCCTGATAGCTAATTTTCCACTGCCGACCGGTAATCGCCAAAAATCCAATTTCTCCAATTCAAGCCTAATTCTACTTCGAACCTCCGACTAACATTCCGAACACACTCGTAAGTCCCAAATCACCTAGTGAAGCTACCCGAGTCATAAAAACCACATTCCGAGATCATTTACCTATAAGTCAACTTCTGGTTGACTTTTCCAACTAAATCACCAATCAAAGTGACTAAGTGTCTCATTTCTCTCCACAACAATTCAGATCCCGAACCAATCAACCCAACGCAACACAAAAGAGCTAAACCAAACAAGAATAAAGCAGAAAAGGGAAAAACAGGGCTAAACTCTCGGAACGACCAGTCGGGTCGTTACATCGCGCCTTTTTAACTTATACCTGTGTTATTTTTCCATTTGCATCCGTATCCATTTTCTTGTTAAAAATGTTTCTAAAAGACTACTTTGCCCTTTAGGACTATTGAAAAAACTGCAGACTGCAGGACAAAACTTCAGCATGTTTTCGTATGGAGTTTTAGCAAATCAACTAAATAACGTCACCTTGCATTAGAAAAAACTCATTAGAAAATTACATATTGCAAGAAAAAAATTAAGCATGTTTAGTCTGAAGTTTTAACAAAGCAACTAAAATCTTCAGCTTGTTTAGACTGATATTTTGGATAAAACTCATGATAAAACTCTAGACTGCAGGACAAAACTTCGGCTTGTTTTGGTGTGAAGTTTTAGCAAATGAACTAAATAACATCAGCATGCATTAGCAAAAACTCATTAGAGAATTACATACTGCAAGAAATAAATTTAAGCATGTTTAGTCTGAAGATTTAGCAAATGAACTAAAAACTTAAGCATGTTTAGTCTGAAGTTTTAGCAAATGAACTAAATAGCATATTTATTCTGAAGTTTAAGCAAATGAACTAAATAACATGTTTAGTCTGAAGTTTTGGAAAATGAACTAAACAACTTAAGCATGTTTAGTATGAAATTTTAGCAAATGAACTAAATAACTTCAGCATGCACTAGCAAAAACTCATTAGAAAATTACAAACTGCACGACAAAAACTTAAGCAAGTTTACTCTGAAGTTTAAGCAAATGAACTAAAAAACCTAAGCATGTTCAGTCTGAAGTTTTCGTAAATGAACTAATTGACTTCAACATGATTAAAATGAAGTTTTAGAAAATGAACTAAATAACTTCAACACGTTTAGACTGAAATTTCGGATAAAACTCATGACAAAATTGTAGACTGCAGGATAAATAACTTCAACATGCATTAGCATGAAGGTTTAGCTTCAATGTGAAACAACTTCATGCTATATTATGAGAATGAAGTTTTAGCTTCAACATGAAATAACTTAATGCTACAGTAGCATGAAGTTTTAGTTTCAAGGTGAAATAACTTCATGCGAGTGTGATTCTGAAGACGAATCTGGACAAGTTTATGATTTTTGATAAAGCTGCTGAGAGGATAGGGGGAGATCTTTATTCACGAATGAGGTTGCAGATCACGCGATTAACCTTTTGTTATGTGTGTAATTGTCATACTATAACAGATTTTGTCAGCTAGCTACCAAATCAATAATTTTTAAAAATAGGGTACAGGTTAAAAGGTGTCACAATTATCACGCCCCAAAATCGAGGGACGAGACCGGCGCCCAACCGGATGATCCCGATCAAGCGGACCTGGATTGCCTTTCCTGCCCAACGTGTTACCATGTGTTTACAATATACATTATTCCACTTGAATTAGCAATTTAGAGTTTAAATATGAATCTACTACTTGAGTTCATTTCATCCTTTATCATTTAAACATTTGATAATCACAAAACATACATTAGTTCCGATTCGGACCCCGATTACTAGTAAACACATTTACTGCCCAAAATACATATATGTACAACCCGCATCATGTCTACGGAGCCTCTAATAGTACTAAGGGTTTACACAATACTTGCCGGCAACAAGGCCCCGACTATACCTTAAAAGACATAACATATACAAATGAGATGATATAGACTACACACGGCCCCGAGAGGAAGTGAGGCTCATCGGATCTGCTGAATGCATGAAGGGGAAACACCACTATCAGCAGTCTGAGCTACTTGCTGTGGAACCACCTACATCCATAAAAAAGATGTAGCGCCCCCGGCAAAAGGGACGTTAGTACCGTTGAATAGTGCTAGTATGTATGAACAAAGTTTATTCCCAAGTAGAGTCAAATAGTACACAATTGGAAGACAATCAAGGTAACCACACAAGTACCACACAAATATACAGATAGTTACAAATGAAGATTTCCACTGTTACTGATTTCAATTATTCGTCTGTTGCGGCGCATGATGCGAGGCTAGAATTCATAGTTTAACATGTTATATGCCTTATATTTTATGTGCGTTAATGATAAAAATACACTTTTTATGTGCTTAATGGAGTTTATTTCATGTGTAGGTGAATTGGAGATGGAAACCGAGCTAAATGGATGCAAATACGTCGAAAATACGCTTGAGAGGCGAAGAGGGAACACCCTGGCCTTATCCAGGCGTTTGCCTCCTAAAGCCAGGCTGGCCCTGACGTTAGGGGGGTGTTTGCCTCCTAAAGCCAGGCCTGCCTGGCCTTATCCAGGCCTTAGAGCCAAAACGCCTGGTCTCCTGGTTCTGGCCAATTTCGAGTTTTGACTAGTTTAAGTGTTTCCCAGTTGAAATAGAAGTCTCCTACACGTTTAGGGTTTGTCCTAAACTTA
>ML433487.1:0-26294 GCA_005239525.1 Nicotiana knightiana
CGCAAGACAATTTTGGAAGTGTTCGTGTTGTACAGATCATAATAGAAAGACAAACTTCAAGAAAGCTAAAGTATCCCGGATGAATAGATAACTTAACAGACATGTTTAAGATTTTCAAACACAATCTTTGGGTTTTTTCTCTTTTTCTATTTTCCTTTTATTCTTCTTGCTTTTTTTTTATTCTTGGTGGAGAGTGGCACTTGCCAATTTGAAGTTCAGTGAGTATGTCTAGCAATGATTGTTCTTCTAGCTTCTCTGTTTACTCCAAGTTTTTATCCTTTGCCAACTCTAAAGTTACTTTTTCCAATAAAAAAATAAGTATTGCAAGTAATCGCTAACATATAAAAATGAATTTAATGGAGAAAGGAAGGGTACAAAACACTGGTATCCTGTAAAGAAAATCAAATTGAATAATATAAGGAATAAGGATGTTGTAGCTTTCATTTTCAATCAGTTTCAATCTCATGACCACTGTTTGAATTGAGTCTATAAAGACAAAATGGAAAAAAAATCATATCACTAAGCAAGAAGAGTGCTATGACACTTACCGAACTAAGCAAGGCTCATTGCGACCTTTGACAAGGCATTCTTGATCATGTCTCTCCTTTTTCTTTGAAGGCCACAAGGATTTCACAAAATGTATCCCAGCATGTGAATTCTTGATATCACAGTATGGTGAATCCGTTTCAATCATCATTCGCTCAACTGGTATACCCTTTACGACTTCAAGGTTCTCAGCTGTCTTGAGAGAGCAACCATTTACACCTAATGAGTAGTTCAAACAGAGAGACATGAACAGACACAAGTAAATCAGAGTCTAGCAATCTCAAATATCTGATGGAGAACACATGAACATGACAGCTTCTAAATTACAACATTGAACATAATAGACTGGAGATTTCACCTATAAAAACATTACTAAATGAAAGAAGTTTATCACGATCTTCAGCACTTCCAGTGAAAGAGTGCGCAACACCAGCAACAAACCTGTTCAACATAACTGGTTTATCAGAATACTATATATAAAACTGCAAGTATGAATGCAAAGCGTTACACTAACTATGATAATATTGCCTACTATCACTTAATTAAACAAAAGTAGGGTACTGCCTCAATTTAATAAGACAGATATTCAGAAAAACAGCCTTTTAAGTTACGTCAGTATTCTTGCAATGGCAAATCTCGGCATAAGCTGGCCCCATAAAATTTTCTGACTTGGAAGGTAAGGCTGTCTACATCTGCTTTTTCCTGAACCTAAGCAGCCTTCTAGCATTAGGGTATGGCTTCATCCCAAAAGCAGTGAGATATAAGAGTCAAACATAGTGGTGAAATCATGTGGTTTATTACTTTATTTATTCTTTCCACTTCTAAGCTGGCCTATGGAAAATCTAACCACTACATACTGTAAGAAGTTCTTAGATAAAATTAACTTGATCTTTCCAGTATTCTCATACTGATGGGAATTACACAGTGAAAATTAGAAACAAGCCAATCCGTGCTATCTCCTACAAGTACAAAAATTTTACCGATCCTTATTTCGTTCAAGAATGTCGCAAAAATCCTGAGCAGCTGCTCGCATGTGAAGAAACATTGGCAGTTTCATTCTATATGCTAACTCAAACTGCTTCTCAAAGTACCTATATTTCAAAAATTGAAAGAGAAAGCAAGACCACATCAGCAAAGTGGAAACAAGGCAAGCCTACAGAACTATAGTCACCAAAAGGTGCCCTCTAGATCCTGGTGCACCTAGACTACCAGTGGAGGAACAAGAAATAATTCCTCCGGAGAAAAGGTACATGAGTAAATGTCACCAGAAAGAGGGTTTGGTGGCAGGGGGGATTGGGCCTCTTGCTTTTGCTTGGCGGGTGCGTGTGTGTGTTTGGGGGGGGGGGGGGNTCATGCGGGCCAATTAAGGATGAAGGAAGAACTCATAGGGGCCGGTTATGTGAAGCAGATACATACTTCTTTTGAATATCAGATGGACAAAAGTGAAGTCTATCATAGTCCAACCCACATTCGCCAATTGCAACCACCTTGTTTGAAATGAATTTTGTTGTCAGCAAAGTAAATAAATAAAAATATACTAGCATTATTTATTTCAACTTTTAGGCACCAGGGAGACAAGCCAGAATTGAAATAGCTCCAAACCTGCTAGCCAATAAATATAAAGATTCATTCAGAAGTGTATTTTCACGAGAGAAAAGGAATGAATCACATGATGGGCGACCGAGCTATATTATCAGAATGCAGATCATATACAAATGTGCATCTTATAAGCAAATCTTTGTCTAAAAAACTACTTACAGCCTTCACTATTCGATCACCTTCTTCACTAACACAATATTAGGAAGTTAAAGTAAGTTGATCTCCAAATGTGTTAGGCCCTTATGAGATTATCCAATTCCTTAATTTCTTGAAGCTCTTCTTGGGGCAAAATATTTTCCTTCTGTGATTTGCAGGCTACTAAAACCTCAAATCAGTTAAAGGATGAGCTTAAATTGATCAAAATTTCACATTCTCAAACGTGTGCAAGTGATTCAGTATTATTTTGGTTATACTAATGTCATTTTCGGAGAAAATTCTTGTTGAAAAGTTTGGAGCAATTAACAACATGACCAGTTAACCAGGAGCTTAAGCTGCTCAGAGTTCACACATTAGAAAGTATAATATTAAAGCTTGCCAAAATTTGCTAAATTCAAAGAGCATTTACTAAATACTAAGAAGGTGTAAATTGAATGAATCCATAACCTTATAGATAACGAAATTGAACGTACTTTTCCTTTTTCTATTCCCTCTTTAGCCAATGTCAAAAGATCCAGCAAATGCTTTTCTGGATCCCCACTATCTTCAAATTCCTGATTGAGCACAGAAGAAGAAAATGACAAATGCATCCAACATATATGAACGGGTAGGTATTTTTCATAGGCCATTAGATAATATCACGAGTCAAACCCACTTTGCATCTTGTCGGGTGCACACCCACAGTACAGAAAAGTCTTGCTGCAAAAAGAGTTAGTTCTCAAGGTCAAACGTGCCCATATATTTGAGAAGCCAACTCGCTGAAAACAAAGAACACTAGGCAGAGTAAACTGGGTGAATAAGGGACATATGGACAACCATCTGTTTCCGCAATTGCAAGAGCTTCCTTTGATTCTTCAAGAGAGCCACCAGTTACCTGGAAGAAACATTTAAAGTGAAACGAATACTCTTAGAGAAGGGAACATTTCTTTAATCAATAAAATAAAAGATTTTTCTCAATAAATTTCTCCAGCAACAACAAAAACAAACCCTGTGAAATCCCATAAGTGGGGTATGGGGAGGGTGTGTGTATGTAGACTTTACCCCTACCTGGGAAGGTAGAGAGGTTGTTTCCGATAAACCCTCGACTCAAGAAAAGAAAAAAGAAGCAGTAACAATAATAAAATACTAAGAAATCGAAGCTAAAGATAGTAAGAAAACAGCAGGTAATAGCAATCTAAGACTAAAAAAGATACCAGATGAACACTAATACTACTGGCATGGAGAAAAAAAACACTTGACTACCTACTAACCTTCTACCCAAATTCTCGAACTCCACACCCTCCTATCAAGAGCCATGTCCTCGGTAAGCTGAAGCAGCGCCATGTCCTAACTAATCACCTCTCTCAATACTTCTTTGGCCTACCTCTACCTCTCCTCGTACCCACCAACGCCAGCCTCTCACACCTCCTAACTGGGGCATCTGTACTTCTCCTCTTCACATGCCCGAACCATCTTAGACTCTCTTCCCGCATCTTGTCCTCTATGAGGGACCACCTTTTCCAAAATATCTTCATTCCTAATCTTATCTAGCTTTGGTATGCATGCACATCCATCTCAACATCCTCATTTCATCTACTTTCACCATCTAGAGAGTTCTTGACTGGCCAACACTCTGTCTCATACAACATAGTTTTTTTTTTGAGAAGGTAACATATTAGTATATATAATAAATATAGATTACACAAAGCAGTGTAGTACTATATAACTATAAGGGGAGTTGAAGCCTGAGATCCTAAGTCTTAACCTATCATAAGTAATCTAAAATCTCATAAATAGATTCAGCTTCTTGTAAGTACTCTTGTTTACACCAAAAATAAAATAGGACTAAACAATTCTCTTCAGCTTCTGAATGGAACTTCTGTTATCTTCAAAACATCTCTGGTTTCTCTCTTTCCAGATTGTCCACCAGATGCAAGCTGGGACAATCTTTCATCTCTCTTTATATCCTGAAAGGTTACCATCTATGTTCCAACAAGCTAGGACTTCATCGATTCTCCTTAGCATGGTCCACTTGATTCCCCTCAAATTAATGAATATCTTCCATAGTTGATCTGTCGTTCTACAATGTAAAAAGAGATGATTGATTGTCTCGGCCTCTTCACCACATAAATAACATCTGGAACATAACTGAAAACCCCTCTTAATGAGATTGTCTTGAGTCAAAACTGCTTCTTTTGCCAATAACCATGTGAAGCATGCTACCTAGTATGGGATTTTAACTTTCCATATCATCTTCCAAGGCCAACAATCAATCTGACTGTTTGAAAGGTGAAACTCCTTATATGCTGAGTTCACAAAAAAAATTCCTTGTGTGTTCCTATTCCAAGACATTCTATCCACTCTGGTTGATAGCCCCCTGAATTGTTCCAGGGTGTTATAGAACTCTGTTTGCCTGTCCACCTCCCAATCATTCAATAGTCTTCAGAAGCTAAGATTCCATCCTGGATTGCCCCATACTTCTCTCACACATGCTCCCTGTTGCTGATTCAGATTGTAAATATCTGGAAAGAGTTGTTTCAATGGCCTTTTCCCTAGCCATTTGTCATCACAAAAGGATGTTTTCATACCATCTCCAACTTTGAAACTGGATTTGTTGATGAGCATGGGCCATAAATTCCTTATGGATTTCCACGGACTGACTCAATAGGTGCTATTACAGCTTTAATAGTCCATTTACCATCCATCCTATATTTTATCTTTATAGTATCCCTCTACAAAGGTTGTTCTTCAGCAGCAAATCTCCATAGCCATTCCATCATCAGGCTTTGGTTTTGGATTTTCAAATTCTTGATTCCCAGACCACCTTCCTTTTTACTGGTTGTAAGAGTACTCCATTTTGCCAAGTGCATCTTCTTTGTGTCACTATTCCCTTGCCAAAGGAAATTTCTTCTAATAGCATCCAGTTTCTTCACAACACTAATAGGAATTGGAAATAGAGACATGATATAGGAAGGCAAAGCATCAAGAACACTATTTATCAAAGTCAATCTTCCACCTAGAGAGAGATATTGGTTCTTCCAATTGACTAGCTTTATTTCACACTTCTCAATCACTCTATTCCATATTCCTTTTGATTTACTCCTCGCCCCAGTGGCAAACCCAAGTAGATTATTGGCAAAACTCCTACTTTACCCCCTAAAATTGCAGCCAAATGGTGGATCTCATTGACCGGATAAATGTAACTTTTATTCCAATTAATGTGTAATCCTGAAATGGCTTCAAAGAGAATGAAAATTACTCTCAGTACTTTCAGGTTATCTCTCTCATCATCACAAAAAACTAAAGTATCATCAGCATATTGTAAATGAGAGATCTCCAAATTGTAGGCAGCCCTGGGATTCACAATAAAGCCCCTAATCCAACTGTTAGTCTGTGCTGTTTTTATCAAATTATTTAACCCCTCCATGGCTAGGATGAATAGAAAAGGTGATAGGGGATCCCTCTGTCTAAGACCTCTCTCAGATGCAAAGAATCCAGTCGGTGAGCCATTTATCAAGATTGAAAATTTAACTGTGCTAGTACAAAACCTGATCCAGTTAATCCATCTGCCACCAAACCCCATTTTCCCAAGCATCCCCAAAGGAATTTCCAGTTGAGATGGTCGTAGGCCTTTGCAATGTCTAATTTGCATAATATACCAGGTTTCTTACTCTTTATCCTTGCATCTACACATTCATTAGCTATAAGGAGGGCATCGATTATCTGTCTTCCTTTAATGAAGGTCATCTGTTGGGCATCCACCACCTTGTGTACCACTTTTTTAAGTCTCTCTGTTAAGAGTTTTGAAATGATTTTGTAAACACTACCTATCAGGCTAATAGGTCTAAAATCCTTCAACTCCTTGGCACCCATCTTCTTGGGAGTTAATGCTACGAAAGTAGCATTAACACTTTTTTCAAATAAACCTTGTTCATGGAAATTCTGGATGGTAGCAACCACTTCCCCCTCACCACCTCCCAACAATGTATAAAGAAAGCCATAGAATATCCATCTGGACCAGGGGCCTTATCCCCTGCACAAGCCTTCACACTTTCCCATATTTCCTATTCTTCAAAAGGATTTGGCAGCATCTAATTATCCTCTGCACTAATCATAGGACATTCTCTGAAACTAGCTTGTGGTCTCCATTCCTCTGATTCTGCATAAAGTTTTTGATAAAAGGAAACTATTTCCCTTTTAATGTTAGTTGGATCTTTTAAAGTAACCCCTTCTGCTGCAATTTGATCAATATAGTTGTATCTTTTATGGGCATTTGCAATTCTATAGAAGAACTTAGTATTACTATCTCCTTCCTTGAGCCATAGTGCCCTGGATCTTCGCCTCCAAGCCACCTCCTCATGTTTAGCATTTTCCTCAAACTCCACATATAGGATAGCCCTTAGGTGTACTTCATCATCATTCAAGATTCTTTGCTCTTGTATATCTTCCAATTCAGCTAGTTGTCTAAGGATATTGTCTCTGCAGTTCCAAATTACCCTGCAAAGATCTGCTCCACTCTTTGAGTTTCTCCTTCAAGGCTTTCAATTTAAGAGCAAGGATATAATCAGGTCGCCCTTCACAAGAAAAAAAGTCCCACCAATCTTTAACCCTTTCTTTGAAACCCTTTGTTTGCAGCCACCAATTTTCAAACTAAAAATAAGACTTCGTTGGCTCCCAGTTCCCACGGTGCAGTAACAATGGTGAGTGATCTGAAGTGACTCTATGGAGAATAGACTGTTTTATATTCCTGAAAGCTGCTACCCATTCTTCAGAGATAAGAAATCTGTCAATTCTAGCTGCTATATCATGTCTTTCCCCTTTCTTCCATGTGAATCTTCCTCCTGAAAGTTGAAGATCTTCAAATTCTATATCCTCAATAAACTCAGAGAAATCAAACATTCCTCTAGTGAATCTGTTACAGTTCTTCTTCTCAGAAGGGAATCTCACAGTGTTGAAATCCTCACATAACACCCATGGCCTAGTAAAAAGACCTCTGGTTGCCCCCAATTCCCACCAAACTTCTTCCCTATCCTTCCTATTTGGGGCATAGACACTAGATAAGTGCCATGTAAAGTCCTGGTTTTTACCGGTGAATTTGCAAGTAATACAATGAGATCCCAAGCTACTGATCTCCCCCTCCCAAATTCTGCTGTCCCACAACATGATTATGTCCCCCCCGTCCCACTAGCTTCTAACTGTGCAAACTTCACCCATCTGTTTGCCCATAGCTCTTTAACTACATTCCTTACGTCCCCTTTTTCTGCTCTCCAACTTTCAATCAAGCTCTTGATCATATCCCCCTTTTTCTTACGGTTCAACCCCTTCACGTTCCATGAGACAATGTTTACCTTCATCAATTCTGAATAATTGTGATACCCCCCTTGCTTCATGTGCCATTGCTTTTAAAATTGTTACCAATGTCCAGACTCTTCAATTGTTTTTAAGTTTTCTTCTTAGGCGTGTCCGGTAACAAAGAGCTAGATCCTTCCCTGTTTGTTTGCCTTTTTCTATCAATTTTCATAAATAATTCAAGTGCTTCCTTCTCGCATCTTTTGAAATCCAACCCAAACTCCTTGCTTAATCTGATGATGTTTTGATGTACCTAAATAAGAGTGTCAAATTCAGGGTCTGTTTCTTCTACATGAACATGTGTGCTCAATGGTACTGCCTCTTCAATTGTCAGTCCATTCACTTCGCCCATGTCTCTCATCTGCATGCTATTCTTGATTCTCTGTTGCTATAAAACAATCAACTGAAATAATGGACATAGGCTCTTCATCCTTTGATAAATCACTTTGAAATTCCCCATTGTCTCTCTCTTCTGCTTTTACCTCTGTTTCTGTCGGTGTTATTATTTTAAGAAGTATCGGTGTTTGGATCTCCTGTGGTGGAAGAGATTCATTAGCCTTAATCTCCTCATTTAAAATATCTATCTTGGACTCTGCAGAGATCTCATTAATAGATTCCGAGATGTATTGGGATAATATATTTGGGCCCAAAGATTTTGTAATATTATTATGGCCCAAATCCTCAATACATATCAAGTGGTTAGCCTTCTCACGTGTATGGTCATGTGGTTTATTAAAGGATTCAAAACCTTTTGAACAACCCACGTGCCCTAACACTTTTTCAGTATCTTCAGCCTCTCCCTTGCCAGTTGTATTGTCCTTTGAAATCCAGCGGTCCAAAACTATCAACCCATCCTCTCTGGTACGGATCCTTACCGATGACTCACACCAGATCTGAATCGTGAAAATTGTTCCTTCACATTACACATTCACTGCCTTCGAAATAGCGGCACCATCCCCTTTAACCTTCAATCTTGCCCTTTTTGGATGATTTCTAAGCTCTGTCTCTTCTTCTGTTTGGATCCAGCCACTGCAATAATTTCCAACTACTTCAAACACTTTCTGCGACCACAAATGAAGTGGGAGGCCAACTAGCATGATCCATGTGTGAGACACTTCTTCGACTGCCGGAACAGTGCCTGCCATCGGAGACCACCATTGTAACTTGAACTTGTGACGCTTCCAAAACCATTCTCCTCTGAGGACATGTTCTGCAACTGTCTTCGAAGCAAATTCGAAGAGAAATCTATTGTTACCCGTTTCATAAATGTTGAGTCCATGCGCTTGTTTCCATGAACTACTAGCCCATCGTCGAATTTCTAATAAAGTGAGGATATTGGAGATCTTTTTTGGAAAACTACCAACTATGCTCCTACCGAGAAGTTCATTCTGTGTGGTGCATTGATCTCCAGATATGTGAATGCACTCACCTTTCTTGGAAAGTAGTTTCATTAATTTCCCTCGATGTCCATTTGCTTCTTCTGACAGTTTCCGAGTATGGAAGGTCTTCTTCAGTAGCTTTTGGAATAATAGTTGTTGTCTTCTGCCTGGTGCAATAAATGAATTTTTCTATTTTCGCTATAATATCTGTCCAGCCTGCATTGAATGCTATTTCAGGAATAATAATTATCGATCTTCTTTTTCCTTGGATGCTTATGATGCTTATATAACGCCCCTGTTTGTTGTAGTTCCTTGAACAGAAGATCTGTGAGAAATGGTCATGAAACTTCCATCTTCTCACTGAGTACCCCTTCATCTTCGAAGTCTCCTTAAGGGCATAGAACATTCACTCAAATGTTTTCTGGTTGAAATAAGTTCTTCTTATCATGTTTTTGCCTCGTTCAGTCCAGTCATACCATACATCTGCCCTCGATTCATTCCTGGTAATGTCATAAGACTTGAAACCTATTGCAAAATAAATTGTGCTTCCATCCATAACCGTTACTAAGATCTTAACCGAGAGAACACGGAAAACAGTTGTAAACAGAGATCACAGTGGGTGAAAACTGAGCTTCAGGAACAACTGAAGAGAATTCCGGTGGGATGGTACACCGGAAAAAAATAGTTCTACAATCCTAGGAAGTAGGACAAAAAAAAAAAAAAATTGAAAACTGTGCCTGAGAGCATTTTTCCAAAAGGCAAGTATCTTAGATTTTGACTTGTGAGTCTAACCACCATTCTGTAAATTTACCTTTAAGTTTTAGTAGCACATTATTATCACACAAGACACCGAACACAAGCCTCCATTTCATCCACCTCATTCCGATACGATGTGAAAAATCCTCATCAATTTCCTTGGATCACCGACCCAAGGTACTTGAGACTTCTCTCTTGGGATGACTTGTGTATCAAGCCCCACGTCCATGTCTACTTCCTGGGTCACGTCGTTGAGAGCATGAACTTGCACTCCAGGTATCCTGCATTGATACTACTCAATTTTTAAATCTTTAGACTCTAAGGTCTGTCTCCAAACCTCCAGCCTCTCGTTAACATTGTCTCACGTCTCGTCAATCAGAACTATGTCATCTGCAAATAAAATACACCATGGCACCTTCCCTTGAATGTGGCATGTCAGTGCGTCCATTGCCAAGGCAAATAAAAATGGACTAAGAGTTGATCCCTGATGCAACCCCATCATAACCGGCAAGTGTTCTGAGTCTCCTCCCACTGTCCTTACCCGAGTCTTAGCTAATAAATGTCCTTAATCACCCTAGTGTAGGCTACAGATACACCTCTAGCCTCCAAACATCTCCAAAGAATCTCTCTTGGGACAATATTATATGTTTTTTCTAGGTCAATGAACACTATATGCAAGTCCTTCTTCCTCTCCCTATGCCGCTAGGCCAATCTCCTTACAAGGTGAATGGTTTCTGTAGTCGAACGACCCGTCATAAATCCAAGCTGGTTCTTGAAAATAGACACACCCCTGCTCACTCTCACTTCTACCACCCTATCCCAAATTTTTATAGTGTAGCTTAGCAGCTGATACCCTTATAGTTGTTGCAATTTCAGATATCACCCTTGTTCTTCTACAGAATCGTCACACTCCATCTCCATTCTTCGGCATCTTCTTCATCCTAAAAATGACATTAAACAACTCAGTGACCCACTCCAAGCCTTCCCTACCCGCATTCTTCCAAAATTCCATCGAGATTTCGTATCGCTCTTCCCCTGCTCATCTTATGCATAGCCCCTTCGACCTCTTCAAATTTTATGCGCGTACAATACCCAAAATCTCGATGACTCTCGGAGTGCTCAAAATCACCCAGCACAATGTTCATGTCCCCCTCTTCATTAAAGAGTTTATGGAAGTATCTCTGTCATCTTCGTCTAATTTGTGCCTCTTCCATCAAAACTCTGTCTTCCTAGTCTTTGATGAAACTAATAACAAATTTACCATTTGATACCAAATTATAAAAGAGAGAACATGACGTTAATTAATAAGAAAGAAATATAGTTTTTTTATCATTCTGTCTACATCGAACATATCCACAAGATAAGTGTTGCTGAAATGTCAATGTTGTATGGATGTGCGAAGATGCAAGATTAGACAAAATTAGAATGATCACATTTTCTAGAAAGGTGTAGGTAGCACACATAGAGGATAAAATGAATGAGAGTCACTTTAGATAGTTTCATCATGTCTCATGTCGCCCTCCAGACACACCAATCTGTAAGTGTAAAACCATGGTGTTCAAAGGTGTTAAAAAGGGACAAGATAGGTCTAAAATCACGTGAAGGTAATTATATCAAAGGACTTACAATATGCCGGAATCATGCAAACTTAGCACAAAATATGACACAAGTGGAAGAAAAAAACTGATATAGGTGATACAAATTAATTGAGATTACAACAACGATGACGACCCAGTAAAATCTCACAAGTGAGGTCTGGGGAGGGCAGTGTGTACGCAGGACCTTATCCCTACCCCGATGGGGCAGAGAGGCTGTTTCCGATAGACCCTTGACTCACTAAGACGGAAAGAAAACAAGAAGAGACAATATATCAGTACCGTCAACAGAAACCATAGAAATAGTAACAGCATCATAAAAACCATAAAATAGATGACATGCAATAATAATGACAGTAATAAAGGACCGAAACTATGAAAAACAGAAGGATAATGTGGACACAACATTAACCACTAGCCGTCTAACATCAACCCTATCAAACTAGCCTTACCCCCAGTACGAAGTAGAAAAAAGCAATACAAATTAATTGAGATTAAGGTTTAGTTTTCTAGGAATATTTTAGTCTTGTTAGAGATTTGTATGCCAATAGAAAACTTAGAGAATTTTTACTCCAAGAGAACCTATATCTTCAAATATTTGATTGATACGGATCTAAACAGAGCAACATAGTTAATGAAGATTCATAAAGATGATCCCAACTAGCTAGGGATTGAGGCATAGTTGTTGTTGTAGAACAAGTTCAGTAATTAATCATCCTCGCTAATATTGTAAAAAGTGATTTCTAGTACTAGTATAAGCTCATTGGAGAAAATGCTTTAATACTCAAATCTCTATATGAAGAACAATTAGGTTTATTATGACTTGGCGTTAATCATGTGGACAAAAAGTTAAACCGAGAGATAATACTGCTGATATATTCCTCCAACTACATCAGTGCAAAGTCAATGACTGAAGTAACATAACAAAAATAAAAATGGATGCCAAGGGTCAACAACATAATTACCAACAAATTACGTGTTAAGTTAAACATCCTCCTATTTTCTCTTTTCCTTGTAGCACTAAACAAAGAAACATAGATTTTACAATGAAGTATTCTATCTTTTAGTACACTTTTAACTGGTGAATCATTTGAGTTTTCACACATCCGAATTGTTAAACAAATTTTAAATTGAAAGTGTGAAACTTTATGTGCAATTAGTGAACCAATCCAAAAAACAAAAAATTGGTAAAAGAACTGTAGAAAAAACTCCACATTCTTTATAGCAACAATATTCAAACAAATCCAATCAACAATCATAACATGAATTTTGAAATGCATAACAGTAACTTGTAAATAACAAAGAGAAAATGGGAAGGATTTACAATTATGCGATCAACTCCAGCGCTCCACGCCCTCTTCAACACAGCTTGAATGTCCCCCATATGATATTGCTTCCCATTGTATATCCCTTTGAACATGCTATCTGAATTTGTGGGGTTTTCTTAGAATTAAGATAAAGAAAAGAAAAACTTGACTGCATCTTGGAAATATGTGGCAGCTTACTCACCTGTAAAATTTACGGCTATGTCTGCTAAAAAAAAAAACAAATTCTAGTTAGATAAGGAGAGTATATTGATTACGACAAATTGACGCGGAAAAGAGATGCAGTACATCACCTATCATTCGTACAGTCGCCATGGCAGCTGAAGATGCTTTGGTCTGAAAATACTTGCTTTTTATATTATTTCTAACAAGTTTCGGCTCTCTGAAATTGCGAAAATAGCACATTAGTCCAGTGTTTGATTGTTGCTACAACTTGAATGCATAGTCGAATTTTTGGGCCTTCCTCACAATCCGGCTAGCTTCTCCTTGAGACGAGCATACTAGTATATTTTCCGTGCTTCTGTTTAAGAGATAGCCACTTTTTCAAAGTATTTAAAACTCAGCCCAAATATAAACCATCGCACAGAGATTACTTTTCGGGCTGACCATTGTAGGGTATGACTGGCTCACAGATCCATGTCAAGTGAAGATTAAAAGCAGCGGTCGAAGAATTTCAGAAGAACTGGGTCTCTACCGCTTGTCACACCTCCTTTTTTTTTTCGAGTGATTGCGGAAAGAAAGGAGTTTTTCCAAATAAAATAATATTATTTGTAAAGGAATTGATTTTATTATTTAAGGAGTCGGCACTTGGAATTATTTAATTTTGGTGTTCTAAATCACCATTTCGTTTAAATCCTAATCAAGGAAAGTTTTGACTCTGATTTATAGTCAACGAAACACAGAAGATCGGGTAAGAAATTCTGTTAATCCGGGAGAAGGTGTAAGGCACTCCCGAGTTCCGTGATTCTACCATGGTCGCTTAGCAATTTATACTTGGCTCAACTAATTTAGATATCTTACATGTTTTAAGAACTTTATGTACATTTCCATTTTTACCGCTCTTAATTACCTGGTTATCATAATTAAGAATTTATCTTGAAACGAATCACGTGTATTTGATTTTTTTTGTTTGGTGTGTCAAAATCATATCACGTGTACGTGTACACGATTAATAACACTTTATTATTATTAAAATTGTTCTGCGCAAAGTTGCAAGAACGCGTAGCTTGGTTTTAAGTTTGGAAATTGTAACTATGTCACGCGAATGTATACATAATCATGATAATTTGATTAATTAAAAGCGTGCGTATAAGCATACTAACATATTCATGATTTGTTTCTTTGCTATATTTGAGATTAATATAAGGTCGTGAATTATGGAATATTGTGAAAGAAATGAAATCCATTAGTTGTGAAAAGCATGATATGATCTCGTTGTGATTATTAATTAACCTTCATTTTAGACCAAAGCTCATGTGGCCCATCCCCTTCCAACTCTAAAATTAGAAGTCTACTGTCTATTATTAACTCTTCCTAATACCAATCAGAGTCAAAATGAAAGCTTGAACATTTGAACCTAAAGCCAACTTCTAGCTTCACTTTATAGTCCAATACACGAATAGATTCTTTAAAACATGGAAAATTCTCTAATCACCACAAACCATAAAATTTCAGTAGAAACTTTGTCATGTCTTTCCCCCAACAATTTTGAATATGCCCAAAGATATCACAGTAAATAAAAGTAAAAGAAAAATGAAACAAAACTAATTTAATTGGCACGTTAACCATTGAAGCAAATAACACTCCTTATGGAGAAGAATTGTAAAATTAGGATTGTAAATAATTCACAAAATAATGACTAAAGAAAGACTACACTCACAGTTTATTGATTCAAATGAAAAAACCCAGAAGGTAGATTAAGAAATTTCTAAATACCGTTATTATCTTCTTTGGTTTATTCTTTTGAATCATCGGATTCTCTCATGTATTATGAATAGAAATAGATGCATCTAAATACTTTAAATATTCTTTGGACTAATTAAGAGAAAAAAATATCGAATCAAAAGAAAACTTAACAGCAAATCATTCAAGACGAACAAGGGATGCTCAAAAATAATTATCACATTCATTATCGTCCAGTAGAGAAAACAGGCCTTTAGGAGATTTTAGTATGTATAAGAAAGACAACAATTTTCGGTGACTGAATTAGATGGATGACATCGAACCACGACCAAAGCACGGACCTCAAACAGCAACAAACTCGAGCAAGCCCACAATCTTTCGAAACTCAGACCAAAAAATAAAATCTCCGCTTCGTTAGGGAAAAGAGAACAGAGGTGATGTCTTTCTTTTTGAACTAGAGCAAGCCCCCTTCTTTTGCTTCTAGTTCTAGCTCCCTATCCCTGTTTTAGTTTTTCCCTTTTTTATTCTTTTTGCACTGCCTTTCCTCATTATTTTTACGAAAAAGGGTCTAATATGTCCCTCTACTATGATAAATTATTTAAAATTATCCCCTGTTATACTACTGGGCCACAAAAGTCCTTGCCGTCTTACAATCCTAACAAACATATCCTTAGTTAGACGGAGGTGTCACGTGACACCCATCCGTGCCCTTTTTACATCTGGGCACATATTAAGTGACTCGCTCCATGAAACCCTTAACCCGTGACCCGTGATTTATAACACAAATTAAACCCCCAACACTAATTTATACTCCTACAGCCATTTCCATCAAACCCTCTATGCTCTAAGCTCCATCAAGACAGCCCATTGCAACAAATTTCATCATAAAATTCTTTTTCTGTTGGTGGTGGTAAAAGTTGGTTAAATGTCAAAGTCTAGTGCTACATCAAAGAGGAGGTGCCATTGTGGAGAGATTGCGAACCACTTTCGATCGACCATACCTCAAAATCCCAGAAGGATATTCTATAAATATGCTAAACCTGAAGTAAGTTGAATTTCTCCATGCGTTTAGTTCATTAATTGTTTCCTCTTCATATTGAATTTTTATTCCTTCTAACCTAATTATTGTTCATTATCATTAGAATGATTCGTGTGGATATTGGGAATGGCAAGAAGAACCTTTTTCGGACCAAGCTTTGACAGAAATCAGTAAGTTGTAGTGTAAATTGGATGTTGCTAATGTTACAATCAATATGTTGAAGCAATTATTGGAGTCGTGCAAGTTTGAAAGGGACAAATTGTGGAAAAAGTTAAAGATTTGGAGGTTTCAAAAATGTTGAAGTGAACAAAGCAAGGGAAAATCGAAGATAAAGTGGTTAAGATGAAGATGTTTATTTCGATTTCAGTTGCACTTCTTGTTGGATTTGTTGCGGCAATGTGGATGAAGTAAATTCTGTTTGCCGAAGATGGCATATGCTCCATATTTCACTTCCTAGTTCTTGTAATACTTAGACGTTTCTATATTCTTATCCACTGACTTTTTAGCCATTGTAAAACAATGACATCAATTGTTAATGTATGTTCCAAGTACTAGTGTTTTGATGTTCTATCTATTGTCGCTTTTTAATGCTCCTACCTACTGACTTGTACTAGTTTCAATTGTTCTATCTATGATCTCTTTTTAATGCTCCTATATATTGTCCATTTTCTTCCAAATGCTTGAATACATCTCGAAACAGACACTTGAAACATAGACACCTGAACACAAATGCTTACAATAATTAAACTACAACTTAGAGTTTAGAACTAACAACTTACAATATTGAACTCCAATATGGCAAGTTACAACTTCAAAGCAGTTGGATTAATATGGCGTCAAATTTCAGTAATTACATCACCAAAAGCATACACTTCTTCACAGTAACTCCAGATTACATCACCAAAAACATACACCAAAAAACTGTAATTACAGAATACTAAATAGGACATAACTGTCTATAAGTTTGCAGTAAATACAACCCACACACAACAAAAAAATTCCAGTTTTGTCTTCAATTTTTTTGTTCTTGATTTCAGCTTCCCAATTCTTTCTTGCCCTTGTTTTTCCAAATAATTTGTAGTTATAGTAGCTTTCCCCTTCCACTGTAATGTTGGGGCTGAATATGGTAGATTTGTTGGCATACTAACACCACTGTGATCACCAGTGAAGTTGATTGACCTTGCTCCAGCTGGTATTTGTACCTGTTGTCTCATCCTGAGCCTTGTAGTTACTTCTGATATAACTCTTAGCCTAAGCACGACATCTTCTTCATGTCTACTCTTGACCTAAGCATTCTTCCAGGTGCAGGCATGAACCTAAGCCCACTTAACTGTCTTGGTTGAGTAGCTTGAGGTGTTGAACAGTTGATATCATTTTTAACTTGAGGTGCTGAACAATTGATATCATTTTCAACTTGAGTTTTAGTTTCATGATCTATCAAACAACTTGGCCTCTTCCTCTGCTGCTTTCCTTTTGAATTTTTTACAGCAGGTGCTGAACTGGTGGCAACCTGCTCAGTTGTTGCAGCAGGTGCTGAACTAGTGGCAACCTGCTCAATTCTTCCACTCTTACTTTGCTTCTTTCCCTGATAAAGATAGTTAAAAATACAAGTTAGAAATATTCTTCATGTCTAGTATTTAATGCTTTGAAGTTCATGTAAAACAATTACCTGACCACAAGTCCTTGCATTATGAGTTGTTTCTCCACATTTGCTACAAGTCATGATTCTTCCTTTTCTGGATTGTGACCATACTCCTTGTCTTTTAATTGCATCATCCTTCTGCCTATCTCTCTTAACCTTAGGTCTGCCAGCCAATTTCAAAAGCTTTGGAGGCTCCATTGCTTGAGATGGTTCAATCTTCCAAAATTTTTCTCCCCTGGCAGGCTGAATATTGTGTCTATAAGTCAGCAGAAATGCCTCCTTGCTATACCGCCGGTTGATTTCTGTCATTGGATCACCAGAGTCATGAAGTATAGCATTAATAGCATGTGGACATGGGATTCATGTAAGGTCTCATGACCTGCAAGTGCACTTCTTCACAGCCAAATTGACACAATGCTTGTCAGATCCTTCGGTAACATCATAGCCATTTTGACCATTTGTATTTACTTCACAGGGTGTTTGAGCAATCTGAAGGTACTCATTGTACAAGTCCATGCATTTTGGACTGAAGTCATGTCTCCAACTCCTAACTTCTTCTTCATGTTCTCTTAACAGGTTCATGGTCTTGATTCTGATGTCCTCTAGCATCTTGATTATAGGTTTATGCCTTGCATCGACAATCCACTTGTTGAAGGATTCAGTCAAGTTATTATCAACCGACATATTCTTGCATAATGTGCCCATATATGCTCTACACCAGGCCCGAGGTGGGTACCTCAACAAAGCCTCTGTAGCATCTTTGTTCAAGTCCCCTAATTTTTCTAGATGATTGATAAGTAGGGATTTTGACCTCTTATTTGCTCTCTTTTACTTGTGTTTTAGATAAAAAAATGCTTAAAGGTATTCCTGGAAACTAATAATATGTGCTTGCTTGCAGGAATTTTTCAATATGAGCCAAAGGAATCAAAATCAACTCATAAAGGAGTCAAAAGTTGAACAAAAACCAAAATAGGACAAAGAGGCCTGCAGTGCAGACCACACAAATTTTGTGCGGCTGTAAAAGCCATTGTGCGGTCGCGATCAAAACTATGCGGTCCACAAGAAGGAGATTCAGAGACTTGGGAATTTGGTAACATATGGAGCGCGTACCGCACCAATATTGTGCGGCCGCAATCAAAATTATGCGGTCCGCGATGAATGAGAATTAGAGAGTTGACAACTTGGGAAAAATGAAGGAGTGCGGACCGCACCAAAATTGTGCAACCGCAGGATGTCAAGTGCGGTCGCACACACAATTGTGCGGTCCACGATGATGAAAATTCAGAGAGTTGTTTCAAGCCAAAGTCAAGGAAGTGTGGATCGCATCATTTTTATGTGGCCCAATAATCATGAGAGCGGCCGCACTCAGAATTGTGGAGTCCACAAAAGTCCATCTCAAGCCAGAATCCAAAGTGAAGAACGCGAACCGCACCACAATTATGAGGCTGTGAAAGCAAGAGTGCGGCCGCACTCAGAATTATGCAGCCGCACAACCTCCGCAGGGACATTTTTGTCAGATATTTTTAGCCTAGTATAAATAGAATTTTTTGTCATTTTTAGGTTATGTTATGTTTTGGGAGAGTACCTGAGTCGCCTACTTTTACTGTTTTTGGTATTTTTGTACTAGATTCGTCTTTAAACACAAGATTTTCTTCCCATAATCTAATATTATAGATTCTATCTTCATTTCTTCTTTAATTTCTTCTATTTTCATGAGTAGCTAAACTCATAGCTAGGGTTGTGACCTAGTGTGGGTATTTAATGGGTATTTAACTTAGAGCTTATTTGTGAGTGGGTCAGTGATATTTAGCCTAGTTCTTGCTAGAACTCAAGAATTAATGGTTGCAAACATTGATTCATGACTTAGTCTCTACTTGAGAAAGTGGGATAAGTCTAGGAAAACTAGGCTAACAAGGAATTAGGGTGAACTCAAAAAATTGATAGCCTCAATTAAAGGGTTAAACCTAGAGATAGTAATACCGGACCTGAGCTAATATCACTTAATTTGTACGAATACCCATTTGGGCTTGAGAAATCCAAATTGGGCAAAATCACTCAAACTACCGAGAGGTATAGAGTGAGTAACCGGGTGTGATAGCTATATTACAACCCCAACTAATCAAGCTTTCCTAGAATCTACAACCCGTTAGATAACCACCTAGGTAGAAGTCACGACCCTAGTCCCTTTAAACATTTGAAAAACCCTAAACAAAAATATTGTCCCTAGTTTTATTAATTGCAATCATTAAAGTAAAGATAGAAGTAGAATATCAACCCAAACTTGTGGAAGTGCAATTAGATTCAAAGCTCGCAACTCACTTAGATATAAACCTAATTACAATCATTAACTCCCTGTGGATTCAATCACGATCTTAGTTGGGTTATTATTGCATCGACCTCCTCGCTACTCAATAGTAGTGTGGGTTTGGACCCGATCAATTTTTGGCGCCGTTGCGGGGAGTTAGACGGTCTTAGATATATATCTAAGTATTTGTCTATTTTGTCTTTCTTTCCTTTCATTTTTCTAATTTTGTTTGTGAATTTCTTTAGGTACTAAATGGCTCTTAACAACGAGGCCCTTAGAAATGTATCATTGGGGGAAGAGGTAGATGATGAGCAAGTGGATGAGGTTCATTTTGAACCTCAAGTACAAAGGAGAGTTCGCCCGTCTCATGATAATATCCCAAACCCTCCCCACCTCCACCAAGAGCAGCACACCATTCCATGTACACTTGGGATGAGTTAGCCGAGAAGTTCATCGCAAAGTTCTTTTCTCTAGGGCATTGACGACGCTAAGAGATGAGATTGTATCTTTTAAACAAGAGCCAAATGAATCGTTACATGAGATTTGGGAAAGATACCGCACAATGGTAAAAGAGTGCCCTAACAATGACATGACCGAGGCCATGATCCAACAAACCTTTTATAAGGGGATAAATACAACAAATCAGTGTGTGGTAAATCAACTCGCCGTGGGTAATTTCATGAACACGACGTATTCTGAAGCTTGTGAAATATTAGATGAGATGGCGGATAGCTCTTCGGCATGGCAAAGTAGAGCCAATATTCCTCAGGGTGACCCAAATGTTATTCACCTACACAAGGAGCTACATGATCATGGACAAGCTATTGCGGAGTTTCATAACTAGGGATTTTAGCCTGTGCTCTCTTTTTCTTAGGTTTTGGGTCAAAAATGCGTAAAGGTATTCCTGAAAACTAACTTAATGTGCTTGCTTGCAGGGTTTGGTCAAAATGAGGCAAATAAGCCAAAATAAGCTCATGAAGGAGTCAAACTTGCACAAACCAAAGGCTGGAATTGGACCGCTTTCGCGTTGGGTTCACCGCTGAGGCGGATACTATTACGCGACACGCGATATTAAGGTTCAGAGAAGCTGCATTTAAGTGCAAACATGGCCGCTGGCTGCGTTCAAATTACGCGGCCGCATATTGGTCTAATGCGGACGCGAAGGATATTCCGCTGAAAGCGTAACTTGAGGTTTAGAGACCCTGCAGGTCGAATTTAACTGAAGAACATGGTCCGCAAACAAAAATATGTGGCCGCGATTGAAGCTAACACGGACGCAAATGAATTTACGCGGTCCGCGAAACCTAGTCCAACCCAAGCCCAAATTTGATGAAACACGGACCGCGCTCGTTATTGCATGGCCGTGGAAGTCCACGCGCGGACATGCCTATTATTACGGGGTCAGCGAAACCTCTGTAGGGGCATTTTTGTCCAGAAATTTTAGCTGTGTATAAATAGATCTTTTTGACATTTTTAGGTCAAGTTTTGTATTAGGGAACACGTGAACAATCGTACTTTATCGTTTTGAGTAATTTTAGAGTAGTGTTAGATTCTATCTTTAGATTTTATTCTTGTATTTCAATTTTATGGCTTATATTACATCTCCATCTTTGATTTCTACCATTATTATGAGTAGCTAGACCTCATAGCTAGGGTTGTGACCCAACCCTTGTGTGGGTATTTAATGTGTCTTTAATTTTAGGGCTTAATTGTTTATGGGTTAGTGATATCTAGCTTATTTCATGCTTTAATTGTAGAATTAGTGGTTGCAAACACTAATTCGTGCCTTTTGACTTAGTCTCTTCTTGAGAAAGAGGGCCCAAGTCTAGGAAAAATAGGCTAACAAGGAATTGAGGTGAATTCAAGAGATTAATAGCCCTAATTAAAGGGTTAAACCTAGAGATAGTAATACCCGACTTGAGCCAATTTCACTTGCATTGCTTGAACACCCATTTGGGCTTGAGAAAGCCAAATCGGGCAAAGTCACTCAAACTATCGAGAGGTATAGAGTGAGTATTTATGTGTGAAGGTTATATCACGACCCCAATTATAACAAGCTATTCCTAGACTCTCGACCCCATTAGATACTCGCCGAGGCGGAAGTCACTTTCCTGGTGCTTTTTATCATTTGATAAACTCTCACAAAATATTGTACTTAGATTTTTATTAGCAATCAATATCATTAAAATTGGAATAGAAACAATCACAACCATGGTTAGAAGTGCAATTAGAAACAACACGCACAATTAGATTAGGTAGAAACCCAACTCCCAACCAATATTAACTCTTTGTGGATATCGATCCCGACCTATCGGGTAAAACTGCATCGACCTCTCTTCAGTACTTTATAGTGGTGTAGGGTTGGAACTGATCACTTTTTGGCGCCGTTGCCGAGGAGTTAAATGGTTTTGGCTATCTATCTGACTTGTTGTGTGTCTTGTTTTTCTTTCCTTCTATTTTACTAACTTTTGTGTGTTAATCGCTTTAGGTACAAAATGGCAGATCCTCTCGGCAATGTTCTCCAAGGGGAGGAGGTAGATGATAATGGTGATGATGAGGTTCATCTAGTACCTCAAGCTCAAAGATGAGGCCGCCAAGCCAATGACAACATTCCAGACCCTCCCCCACCTTCTCCAAGGGCAGCACATCGGATGCTTCCCAATGAAGGTTACGCCAGTGCTATTGTCCCACCCCGGATTCGGGCGGGAAATTTCTAGATTACAAATGTTATGTTGATCTTATTGGAGCAAAGAGGGTTCTTCACTGGCGCTCCCTATCAGAATGCATATAAATATCTAAAGGATTTTGTGGATACCTGTTGGGGAAGAAAACAGACAAACGTGTAAGAGGATGCATTGAGACTGAGATTGTTCCCTTTTTCACTTACAGGGAAAGCTTTGGACTAGCTCAAGAGTCTCCTCAATCATTCCATCACCACGTGGGATGAATTGGCTGACAAGTTTATAGCCAAGTTTTTCTCACCGGGTCATGTGGCAGCATTAAGGTATGAGATCTTGGCCTTCAAACAGGAACCTAATGAACCTCTTCATGAAATCTGAGAGAGATATAGAACTATGGTAAAGGAATGCCCCAACAATGATATGACTGAAGCAATGATTCAGCAAAATTTTTGCAGGGGTATCAATACTACCAACCAATGCGTGGTAAATCAGCTAGCTGGGGGAAATTTTATGAAGATGCCTTATGCTGATGCTTGTGACATACTTGATGAAATGGTTGACACTTATTCAGATTGGAAAAGTAGGGAAAATGTTCCTCAAGGTGAATCGAATGTAATCAATCTTCACAAGGAACTTCAAGACCATGGACAAGCCATAGCTGAGTTGACAACTACTATGAATCAGCTAGCAAAAGCCCAACTTCAGCAAGTTCAAGGAACAAAGCAAGTAAATGCAATGGAAGGAGTGAATTTAATAGTCAACAAGAGGAGACAACGTGGTCAGCAAGTGCAAGGTAATCAAATTAATATGAACAAAGTGGAAGTGGTTACAACCAAGATGATTTGTATGATGACCAAAGCGAGGAAGTTTTGTATGCCAGCAACTACCAAGGACAACGAAGCAATGCTCCAAATCAACAATGGAGATCGCAAGGGAATAACCAAAATTGGAGCAACCAAGGCCAAGAAATTTGGAACAATAATAACGACAACAACTCAAACAATTGGGGGAATAACAACTAGAATTGGGATGGCAATAACAACAACAATTGGGGAGGTAATGGAAATCGGGGGTCGGGATTTCAAAGGCCCCCAATGTATCAACAACCTAACAATCCACCTCCATATCAATCTCAAGGGAAAATTTATTCAAATAATTAAATGCGGCGGATAGAGAATATGTTCAAACAAATGATAAAAAGGAATGTCGATTCCGATGCTCAAATTGTCTCCCACACTACTTCCATCCGCAATCTTGAAGTACAAATGGGTCAAATCTCACAAGCATTGAACACTCGCCCTAAGGGGGATCTACCAAGTGACACAGTAGTAAACCTAAAGGGCGGGAACAGTACAGGCCATGCCATGGTGGTGACCATAAGGAGCGGTAGAGGTGGTGAAGCAAGCACCTCCAATCAAAAGAAAGTTGTAAGTGATGATGTTGTGTTGCAAAATGATGATGATCCAATATTTTATGAGCAAGTGAGTGAAGAGAATTCGAATAATAAAGTGAGGATCAATATTTATGACAACAAGGAGGAGACTCGAAATGACGTGAATCCGTCTAGGGAACACGTGATAGACATACAGGAAATAGTAGTGCCAAAAGCCAAGGCTCCTTTGCCAAGTCCTCCTCCTCCTTATTCTCAAAGACTTTCAAAGGAAAAGAATGAAAACTAATTCAAGAATATTATTGAGATGATGAAAAGCTTGTCAATCAATGTGCCCTTGGTAGAAGCTCTTGAGCATATGCTGGGATACGCCAAGTTTATGAAAGACTTGGTAACTAAAAAAAAGATCTATGGATTGTGAGACCATAAAAATGACTCATCAAGTTAGTGCAATTGGGCACTCGATGGCTCCAAATCTTTACGATCCTGGCGCGTTTACAATTCCTTGTACCATTGGGAGTGCGGATTTTGTAAAGGCCTTGTGTGATTTGAGAGAAAGTCTAAATTTGATGCCTTACTCCATATCCAAGACCTTGGTTATTGGTCAACCGAGAGCTACTTCAATGAGATTGCAAATGGCGGATAGAACAATGAAAAGGTCGCGTGGTATTATTGATGATGTTCTTGTCCGGGTCGACAAGTTTATTTTGCCTGCTGATTTTGTGATTCTCGACTGCGAAGTTGACTATGAGGTGCCTATATTATTGGGAAGGCCTTTCCTAGAAACATGGAAGGCTTTGGTTGATGTGGAAGTAGAGGAGCTCACCTTCTGGGTGGGCGATGAAAAGGTTGTATCCCACGTGTGCAAATCGATGAGGCAGCCGAATAGTAATGAAGTTTGCTCTTTTGTGGATCTTGTGACGGAGGTGTTAGTTGATGAAACAAGTGCCATGATCAATGTGGAAGATCCTATGGAAGCTGTATTGTTGAACCATGAGGATGATAAAAGGGATGGCTTGGTTGAATGTGTAAATGCCTTTCAAGGAATGGGATCCTACTCATATGGACCCCGTAAACTCTCATTGGACTTAGAAAACCGGAAGACTCCACCGACAAAGCCCTCAATTGAGGAGCCACCAACATTGGAGTTGAAGACTCTACCCTATCACGTCAGGTATGAATTCTTAGGCCCATCTTCTACATTACCTATTATTATTTCTGCTTTCTTAACCAAAGTGCAGGTAAACTCCACTCTTTAGGTGCTTTAAAGACGAAAAAAGGTAATTGGATGGACCTTAGCTGACATTCGCGGCAGAAGCCCCGCCTTTTGAATACATAAAATTATAATTGAGGATGATGCAAAACCTTCCGTGGAACATCAAACAAGATTGAACAAGGCTATGCAGGAGGTCGTCAAGAAAGAAATTATCAAATGTCTTGATGCAGGGGTGATGTATCCTATTTCGGATAGTGCATGGACTTCACCGGTGAAATGTGTGCCGAATAAGGGGGTATGACTGCTGTGACAAATGAGAAAAATGAGTTGATCCATACTAGGACCGTGACCGGATGGAGGGTATGTATGGACTACCGAAAGTTGAACAAAGTGACCCGTAAAGATCGTTTTCCATTGCCCTTTCTTGATCAAATGTTAGACAGACTTGCCGGGCGTGCCTACTATTGCTTTTTGGATGGGTACTCAGGGTACAACCAGATTCTCATACCCCTGGAAGACCAAGATAAAGCTACCTTCACATGACCGTATAGAACATTTGCATTCTCACGGATGCCGTTTGGATTGTGTAATGCACCCGCTACCTTTCAGCGATGCATGATGGCTAAATTTACGGACATGGTGGAGGACTTCCTCGAAGTCTTTATGGAATATTTCAGTGTCGTTGGGGACTCATTTGAAGAATTCTTGGAAAATCTTGACAAGGTGCTAGCTGTTGATTCCCAATTTTTCCCTATAATATTTTCAAAATTGCATATATACCTTCAAAACTATGCATTAGCATCAATTAACATTTTTCCATAATTTCTGCATTTTTTAAGGATTTTAATTAACTTATCCCAGTATTTTATTTATATAAATAGTTACTAACTACATTACAAATGACTTTATAACAATTTCATGGTTTAATTTTTCTATTTATATTTATATTAAGCTTAAAATTATTTCACAAATAGCCACATTTACAATTCTTAGGTTATAATTGCAATAACTTTGCAATAACTTTGCAATAACTTACCAGAAAATAGCTTGTTGTATTTTTAAAATATTGAATAATTAATTTAAAACACTTTTGTGCATGAAAATCATTTCATAATCCATTAATTATTTTTATAAATTACTTTTGTCAACTAATTGGGTATTTAACAAATAGCCTCTTAATTCCTTTAATTTTTCGGACCTAACCACTATAAATCAGCCCAAACCCCTTAATACACCAGCCTAATTCACCCCTAAGCCCAATCTATACCTGCCCGACCCAATAACCCCGTTTAATCGTGGTCGTTGATCCTTTAGATCAACGGTCCACAATATTACTTGCCTTTTTAATTCAACACCCAAACCTTAACCCCCTCACTCTTTCATTTCCGCCATAATTGGTTTCCCTAAACTCTCTATTCTCTCTCAACCCCCCCCC
>ML433487.1:26830-39971 GCA_005239525.1 Nicotiana knightiana
AAACCCCAATCGCCGTCACCGGCAAGAAGCTCCCGTCTATGGAGTTTCCGTGCATTCTCCGACCATTACCGACCTTCTATACCTCCTGTCTGTTTGATTACATGGACTCTTAGAAGAATCTCCTGGAGATTCAAACTAGTTCTTGCCTGAAACTTGTTTACTGGCCCGTCTAGGGCCATTCTCGTTTGTGAGTACAGATTTCCCCTTATTTTTAGTTTGAATCTATTAGTTTTTGACCGAGTTTCTTTCATCTCTACTATTTTTAAAAATTCTAGTTTCACTATTGTTCGAATCTTCTCACATCTTTATAGATCTGAAGTGATTCGAGTCTTATCAGGGGTTTTCCTTTGAAAATCTTTGGTTTTAATTAACTTCTTCGATTTTTATTCACTATTTCTGAAACTAGGGTTCTTCCCAGACTCCTCTTTCAAAGATTTTCTGCTTTCAATGTTTAATCTAGCCATCTCTTTATGTGTTTGGTTAATCTTCGCATGTATGCTCGAACCCTATATATTTCTAATGGTTACACTGATTTCTTCTATTTTTTCCATTATTATGTTTATTTCTGTGAATCAGTCATATTAATTGATTCTATTTAGGAACTTGAATGATTTTCCCTGTTAAAATCAGTATTCTGTGAGGTTTTTACTTGATTGATTTCTATTAGGGATTTGAACAACCTTTCTTGTTAAAATCAGTATTCTTTGAGATTTCTACTGATTGATTCCTATTAGGGATTCGAATGATTGTCCTGTTAAAATCCGTATTTGTTGGGATTTTTACTTGTTTCCTTATTTGTGACCCTGATTGATTATACTTGCCTTAATTAATTATCAGTACAGTTTGGGATTTGACTGACTCCCTATATGGTATGGTATTGATCTCTTACCTTAGTTGAGTCCCAGTTCTGATCGTTAACTAATTCTCCCCAATTAAAGGGGTCTTTTTCGGATTTCTCTACAAGAATTGATCCCATAATTGGCTGATTGTTTTAATTGATTGAACTGTGATTTTTTTACCTTATTTTGATTACTCCCTAAGTTCCATATATACACTCTCATTCTGATTCTTCAAAAAAAAAAAGGAGAATAGTTCACAGAAAACACACACTCACGCACATACTTTGCTCTCATCTCTCTGCTACTTGTGCTCATTGCTTGTCTAGTCGGCTGAAAGCCAAGGCTAAACTATTGAATCTTTCCTATTCTACCTTCTGTTTGCTTCATTTAACTAGTATGTTTCTACTCCTAATGTCGTTCATTATCCTATGAAGTTCAAATCTGTGTGCTTCATGTTGCTGTACTTCTGTCAAGCCCATGTTTCTTCTGTACTAGTTTAACTACTATATGTTTAACTCTGTGTCCTTTCCTGTTACTGTCTTCATCAACATGTTTACTCCTGTTTAAGTTTCATTCTTACTGTTTATTGTTTCAACCATCATGTTTTCTTTTGTTTATCACTTTAATTAACATGTTTACTTCTATGTTTAAGGTTCAATCTTCCCTGTTTATTGCCTTAAGACAACATGTTTACTTTGTGTTTCAGACTCCTATTTTTCTGTCTAACTGACTTCAACTGGTATGACCAATTCCTGTGTTCCCAACCCCTGTTCCCTTTTTGTGTAATTGTTTGTTCTCAACATGTTGTATGCTCACCTAAGGTTAACTAACAAACTGAGATGAATCTGGGCAATATGAAGCTTGTGACTGTGTTTCTACTTGTTGTTGTTTGCCGAACCCCCTTTTTAGAATGTTTCTAAACTGTTTCACTCCTAATATGTTTTCACCTCTAAACCGTTTTCACTCCTAAATGTTTTACCACTGAACTGTCTTACTCCTGGAATGTTTACCTAAAATTGTTTCCACTATGTCAAGCACTCTCACTTCTACTCTTAGATTACTTAAGTTCTGCCCCTCCAGTGTGTGTACTGCCTAGGAATCTATGAGATTCCTTCAAAATCTGACACATTGGGGCTGACTCTTCCACACTGTACAAAAACTATTTTCTTTAAAGGATATTGGTGTGAGCATTGCCCGGGGTCCTTGAGGCCCTTGGGAACTTTGACACACCAGGATACCCCTATTAGGCATCATGAGTCTATGGCACCTTGAACTGTTTGAAAGCCTGGTATTTCCATGTTCAATTTGGGCCTATTGAGGCTCCCTATAGCATAACTTTTATTTATTATGTAATTTTCTGTAATAATGATCTTTGTAAACATATATTTGGGGATATTAGTAAAAGGGAAGGGATTTTCATATAATTTTTGTGGGAAAGTTGGGTAGAAATCATGCTCTTAGGATTACTATGACTATTTGCTAGCATTAGAAATCATGCTCTTAGGATTATTTGTGCATTAGAAAACATGTTCGTAGGCATCATATCGTTTGTTCTAAAACTTCTGCTTTTCTAAAAGATGCTGTATACAGCATGCCTGATTAGAAATTCTGTCACTAGATTGTTATTAATTCTGCCTAATAATCATGTTCATAAAGTTCTCATTTGTGCATTAGAAAATATTTTTTAGGACTTTTATTGCACTCGCCTGAATACTACGCCTATGTATAGATAGTATAAAAAGCGGTCCCAATACCTAGATATCATGCTTATAGAGATAAATATATACAATTAGTTTTGTAATGTTCAGCACCTAGATAGCATGCCTATAGGACATAATGAACTCAAACTTCCTGTTTAAAATCGCTTGTTAGTATTAAGATTCTGATTAACATTTAGATATCATGTTTATAGGACATCTCGAATCCACGCCTAGGGAAGCCTGTAGGGTAATTGAAATCTTGCAAATGGTAAAATTGTGATGTGTTTAATTATTTGTGAACTGCCCAGATTCAGTAAGTCCTAAAATCAATAGGCAAACTGATTAGGTTTCTATCACTTGGCCTTAACACAGTACCACATATTCTCTGCTTGTCATGCTCACCTAGATATCCTGTTCTAGGACTTTTCTGAAACATCTGAAATCTTGTTGTTTGAGACGTGCTAATTATCTATTTATTTGTGGAGGTAAACATGAGCCCCTTAATTGTTCTTTACTTGACAGTCCTATATGTTCTTTGTTGTCGCTAAGATTTTCTCCTTTAAGCAACTCAGGAGAGTCTCGAACCGTCTAAATTAGAGGCCCTAAACACCTCCAGGGCCATAAGGAAGGGACGGGTAATGCACGCCTAGAGTTCGTCTAATTAAAATCGCTTATAATCGCTAGGGGAGGGAGGTAATTGGGTAGTAAAGGATATGATGACATGTGCGCTAATGCAACGTGTAACCCCTCTAGTTGAGGAAGGTTTATCGGGTATTGCACAGATGTGATACTATAGGCTAATAAACCTAGGCACTCCTTTATTCTTGTTTTTAATAATCTCTATGTGCTTAAATTGTTTTATTTTCTTAATGACTAATTCACCAAAAATAAGTTGGTCGGGACCCACTGTTGTGGACCTCGAGGGGTTCTTAACACCTTCCTCTCAAGGTAATTTCAAGCCCTTACCCAATCTCTGGTAACTCAAATCAGATTATATGAGTTACTTGCATTAGGTTCCCTAACGCACCTTAAATCTGTTAGGTGGAGACTCTTCAATTTCCATACCCCTTTCCCAAAAGGAAAATGAGTTGTCCGAAAATGTCGAAACCCCGACCCCGCGAGGAAAAAAGGAGGGGCGCGACAACATGGCGACTATGCTGGGGATTTTAGGCTTTTTCCATAACAAACTTTCTTTTCATAAATTAGTCTTAAGCATGCTTCCTTTTTGTTAATATGTGAGCACCCTTTCCCCTTATGTGAATTTCATTGCCCGTTTTGAGCATTTATGATTTTCTTTACTGCAGAAACTGACTTATTTCTTTGTTTTCCTTTCTTCAACGTCTTTCAATTATTAAATACCGCATTTATTATTTTCCTAACGTGCAAATACGTGACAACATGCTATTTACTGCTGCATAAATCATGCTCAACCTCATATTCCACTCGTGCGTAATCAATCATTGCAACGCTTGATGACTGATTGAGCTCTTCCCATATATCACCCTTTAAATTCGGAAAGGGTTATTTGCGATAAAAGTCGATCAGCGGTGCAATCGACTGTTCCGTGCCTTTCCCCCGCTTGAGGGTACCATTCTAGACCCCTATAACAACCTTACTCTGATTATAACTGTACATGCATCATGGTCAAACCTAGCCTGGGTAATATGTTGTCACCATAATAACCCTTTAAGACAAACCTTATCCAAAAGTCTACTAGAGTTTTCATAATCCCAACGGACGCAACCACGTTTTGTGCATTAATTTTGGAGAACTAAATGCCAATATGCTAATCATGGATATATAAATAGTCGAATCTGGAGGGGCAAAGGGCCTAACCTTTTTCTTTTGCAGAAAATGAGGCACGAAGTCCCCAGGTTCGGCATGATCCAAAATATACCAAGAAGATTAAGGCTGGGGAAGGTCCTTCTGGGACCAAGTAGATTAGATTATCCAAATGTAATAAGGCCAAGTGCCAGTAGTGACTTATCTTTTATTATCTTAGTGTCGTTTTGGGATTCGTCTGTTTTTATATTAATGAAATGAGGCATTTATTGGTATCTAAAGTTCTCCAAAACAACTTGTCGCTAGGCCTACCTCGGGCACAACGAGGCTCCCAAAATAGGTTGTGAATTTACATTCCGCAATATCTGTTTAAATATTGCAAATATTCTTTTCAGAACTCTTACTGACTTGGCTACCTTTTGTTTTTCTTTCATTCGTTTGATTATTCCCATTCCCCAAAGGTTGGTTCATGCATACTGGCATCATCAACTTATCATACTAGATCCAGGGGCCCTCCACCTTCTCCTCCTCCAAGTCCACCAAAAGGCAAAGGGAAAACAAAGATGGATGATTTGAACGGCACCAGAAAGGACAACAACACACATGTTGAACATGCAGAAGCTTCTGATGGTCGAGGTACTCAAGCCCCGAATGATGTGGTATCACGACTTGAGCAGAAAATACTAGAACTCCAGGGTGAGCTCGAGCAGGTCCAGAGCTTAGCAAATCTATCCCTCACACTCAATATCCCAGATGTCAACCATTCAAACACTCAGAACCCCGCACCACCGCAAAACACACCCAACAAGCGCCTACAAAATCCTCCCGCACCTCACCATTACACAAGCCCACCATAGAATCAAACTATTCCTCCACAATACCAGCAAAACACCTACCATACTCCACAAAATACTCCACCAGTCATTCCTGAACCCCAAAATTCCACCAATGATCACCATTATACCCAAACTCCCAGTCACCAAAATAATACTATATATGTGGAGACCCTACCTCGCTCCACTCAACCCATATCCTATGCACCAGAATCTGCTAAGAAGGACATGCTCATTAAGAACCTGGCTGAGGAGCTCAAGAAGTTGACAAGTTGGGTTCAAGGCGTCGAAGGAGGCAAAGGGATAGAAGGTCTGAACTATGAAGACCTATGCATACAGCCGGATGTGGAATTGCCGGAGGGATACAAACCTCCCAAGTTCAAACTTTTTGACGGAACAAGTGATCCCAGGGTTCACTTGAGGACTTATTGTGACAAGTTTGTTGGGGTCGGAAAGGATGAAAGGACCCGAAGAAGATTTTCATGAGGAGTCTTAAAGAGATGCTTTATCTTGGTACATCAGCCAGGATCCTAAGAAGTGGGCCAACTGGGTGAGTATAGCGTCTGACTTAATGGACATTTTCAGGTTTAGCACAGAGAATGCACCGAATTTCTTCTATATTCAGAACTTAAAGAAGAAGCCCACTGAGACCTTCCACGAGTATGCCACTCGTTGGAGTTCAGAAGTAGCCAAAGTCAGGCCGACATTGGACGAGGAACAAATGAACAAGTTCTTCGTCAGAGCACAGGATCCACACTAATATGAAAGATTAATGGTTATTGAAAACAACAAGTTCTCCGATATCATCAAACTCAGAGAAAGGATTGAAGAGGGCATTAAAAGAGGTATGGTGACAAACTTTGAGGTATTGCAGGCCACAAACAAAGCACTGTAGTTAGGGGTCATATCGAAGAAGAAAGATACGGGAACAGTTATGGTTACCCAAGTATCCAAAACTCCACTTGTATATCAAACCCCCCCCCCCCCACTTACATACCAAGCACCTCCACCCACATATCAACCATCACCTCTCAGATATTCCCAATCAGCCGCTGCTTATCACACATATAATTCCCAACCCTCTCACTTTCATTCACCTCCAACCCGTCCAAACTACCCAAGACCTGGGCCTAACTTTGACCGTAGACCACCTAAATAATACACTTCCATTTCCGAACCCATTGACTAACTGTATGAAAGGCTGAAGGCTGCTGGTTACATCACTCCTATCCCTGTTGCGACCGTGGAGAATTCATCCCAATGGGTCAACCCAAATAAGACCTGTGCATATCATTCTGGCATGAAAGGGCACACCATTGACGAGTGCCGAACACTGAAGGATAAGATCCAAACCTTTATTGATAATAAGGTCATTCTGGCCAAAGAAGCTACACCCAACGTCCGCAATAACCACCTCCCAGATCATAGGGGTGAAGGTATCAATGTGATAGAGACTGATGAGGAATGGGATCCCGAAGGATCAATTGGACTTAGCAAAAAGGGTGACGATCCTAAGAAACCCGCAGTCATGCTCAATCCTATTATGGTACAGATACAGCCGCCAGTTGAGGTTGAGGTAACCACATCGGTTCCATTTGAGGTTGAAGTAGCACCACCTGTTCCACACTTGAGTCAGACCTTCCATCAGGCCGATATTATATAGGGATCAGGGGAAGAAGAAACGTTAGCGTCATTAAGGAACTTGTTCTTGGAAGATGATGACATGGATTGCTGTGTAATTTTTGAGGAGGAGGAAGAGGAAGGACCTACCATCCGAGCCGTGGAGAGAGGATCATTCCTCAAGAATTGGACTGCCAGACCATCCAGGGCCCGACGAGTCCCGGGGTAGCAAGGCTGAACATCATTATTTTATTTTTTCTGAATGATGATTTCACTTTCTGCATTTTGTTTAAAATAATATTTTCAATATTCCAAAAAGCTATTTTAATTATTGAAAACCACATTTGTTTGAAACTTTCAATGAAATAATGATTACCATTACCTATTTTGTCTCATATCTTTATCTATACAGCATTACTATTTCCTATCTCGATGAACCGGCAACTGTGACATGTAATGAGGCAACGCAACAAAAGGATAATGATTCAGAAGAAGAGGATGCAATTCCCGAAGATATCGTCAGAGAAGTAGAGGATTTGAGAACAAACCTTAGTCCAAAAGAGACCCGCATCAGCATCCACTTGTCACCGTCAGAGGAAGAGGAGTACACTCGGTTCTTGGAAGGAATATGAGGATGTCTTCGCATGGTCGTACGAAGACATGACCGGATTAAGTACATCTATTGTGGCTCACAAGTTGCCCACAAACCCAATGTGTCCACCAGTGAAGCAGAAAATCCAAGAAATTGAAGCCTGGCAGAATGGATAAAGAGCCGTTATGAGCAGCTAGCCCTCATAGACGGGAAAAGGATGAATACGGTATGTCACAGACAACTTTATCAGAACAGGATGTCCAGAGCCTTCAACAAAAAAGTCAAGCCGAGACAGTTCACACAGGGGAAGCTAGTGTTGAAGAAGATCTTTCCGTATCAAGATGAAGCCAAAGGGAAATTCTCTCCCAACTGGCAAGGTCCTTTACATGGTTCACAGAGTATTGACAGGGGGAGCCCTCATACTTGCATAAATGGATGGAGAAGTATGGTCAAAACCAATCAATTCAGATACAGTTAAGCGATATTATGTGTAACTGTTTATGTTATACGCATATGATGTATTTGAACTACGCTCGACCTGATTCCCGTTTAAGAGGGGATACGTAGGTAGCCCTGTGGGTTTGGTCACAATTCAATAAAAATCTTATTTCCCCCCACAATCAGAAACTGGGGCAGAAGTTTGAGGAGGACCCTCAAAATTCCGAAGCAAGTTAAGTCGATCGCAACATATACAAGAGTCAGAAATGTTTGTCCGTCTTAGCTGGGGCAGAATTTTGAGGAGGATCCTCAAAATTCTGCGGCAAGAGAAGTCGCGATGACTCGGATCGTTTCACAGTCACTGGTTCATCTAACCAATTTCTAAAAAAAACTTATTTTTACGATGACTTTGAAAACTATACATGATTGATTGTGAAATAACTCTGTTTAGCAAACGCTACCCCCAATTATTTGAACAAGATCTTCAGACTGAGCAAAGCAAGTCAAGAAAGCCGACGGAGGCACGAACCGACCTCCCCTCTCACAGAACTCACAATTTTTTTTGAACGCAGGAATAAAGAATATGCACACCTCGTAATCACAACCTTCATGAAAACCGCGATACTGAATCTATAGCCCAAGAATACTCTGCTATCATCTGCTATTTTCTTTATCTGCATAGGACTAAGCCCTGTCCTGAATATTTGCATGAGTCTAAGCTCTGCCTCCATATCTGCATAAGGCTAAGCACTGCCTTCCATCTGCACGGGACTAAGCACTGTCCCGAACCTTGCATGAGACTAAGATCTGTCTCCATATTTGCATGAGGCTAAGCCCTGCCTCCATATCTTCATAAGGCTAAGCACTGCCTTCCATCTGCATGGGACTAAGCCCTGACCAGAACCTTGTGTCACACCTCCTTTTTCCACTACCCCCGGATTAATGAAGGGTAATAAGGGAGTTTTTCCATTTTAAGTGACATTATTCGGATTTGGGATTTATTTTAGTTTCAGAGTCGCCACCCGAATTTTTTACGGTGTTCTGGGACACAATTTTATTTTAAAAATCCCAAATCGAGGAAATTTTGACTGTGTTTTAAGTTGTATGCGACCAAAAATCTGAATAAGGAATTCTGTTAACCCAGGAGAAGGTGTTAGGCATTCCCAAATTCCGTGGTTCTAGCACGATCGCTTAACTATTAATATTTGGCTTAATTATCTAATTATTTACATATTTTAAACCTATTGTGCTTTTTATCCTTCTTACTTTTTATCCTCTTTTTAATATTTATGGAATTATTTTAATACAAGTCATGATGACGTGCACTTGTTATTTTGGACACATCGCAACCGCGTCACATGAAATGCACCCGCAATTGCAACATGTGATATTAATATTGTTTGGAGTTATGGCCGAGTCACATAAATGCGCGCCCGTATGGGATTTACGTATCATGGCTATGCCACGGGAGTCGTACCCATTAGCAATTTTGATTCATTAATAGGTCTCAATTAATGGTGCATGTTCAACTACTGATTCATTAACAAATTCAAAGTCGTGCTACCTATTAGCAATGGTGCATTCAGCACCACTAAAGTTTTAATCGATTGTGACACTAATTGCACAAGTTCAAAGTGATTGACCTTCAAACTTTAGACATCCCTATTTTTAGAATCCCTTATAAGAACATGTAAAAATGGAAGCAGAAGAAACAAAATAGCTTAACATCGTTGAAGCACATATTTCAGTTTTCGGAGCTTATTTCAAATGAACCCATTCAGATTCTTCAAGACACTGGACCAATGGATCTATGGCATTACACATGAGACTCTAAAAATGACTAATTATCAACAGTAAGCATCAACTTATCCCTTAACATCCAACAATTCGAATATCTAATTTCAATTACTGAGAATTTCAAAAGCTTAATAAAGAAGGAATTCTTAAAGCCAATCTAGAAATTATACATGTTAGATCTAAACATTTGAATATGGTGATAGGATAAACAATTATGTAGTCTAACAAAGAAGCCAATTCCAAACCAAAATCATCACTTACACGCGATAGATCTATGCAATTGAGCCAAATTAAAAGATGAACAAAATTTGCTTTTTATATGGAAAAATGGAGTAACAGGGGTGTGTACACATACCCGATTAAGTTAATACAACCAATGTGATTGAAACCAAAATTCAACGAGCCCAGGATCATAGTTCAATTCGCAAAGACCAGACCAAATAAGTGAGCAACCAAGTAAGTGGAACAAAGAAATGAGACTATAACAGTAAACAAATAAGATTAAAACATGACGGGAAAATCAGCATTTTCATTTAATCCAAAAGAAATATATGGAACCAGGTTTCATATTCAGAGGAGAATTTCGGGTAAACATATACATACCTATGAATGCAATTTTGAATTTTAGAAGATGCATTTAATAATGTAACTAAATCCTAAAAATGCAGTTTAAACCTAAAATGACACGAAATGAAAATGTGAAAACTTTTTTTTATGATTTTTTCTACGATTTTAAAATATTAAACATGCATGAAATGCAGCTAAATAAAGAAAAAACTCCTAAAATTCACAAAAAAATTATTTTTGGATAATTTTTAGGAGTAATTTCCATGCGGGGCAAAATTTGGTGTTCACAACTGTCCCTCTTTGCTCGAGAACATGAAGAGTTTTCGAGCAAAGATAAAGTGAGCAACCATGAGCAATTTTTGCCCATTTGGTACTCCATTTGGAAGCATTTTGAAAAAGGTTTGACCGGCCTTGCTTCAGAGGTTGCCTACATATCCTTGGCTATAAAATAATCAGGTCAGTGTAGTTCTGGAAGTTTTGGTAGCTGGAACTACCGGGAAGCTGTGAGTTCACTGCTGTTGCTGCTGCTTACTGCTTGTTGAGCTCCTTTTTACACCAAAATCAAAATGGAAAAAACTAAACTAGCCTATCATCTATGAGTTACAAAATTCCTATCTACAAGTATTCTGAAGCTTGATCTTGAGTCTTGGTTGTTTCTTCACGCTGACTCTGATCTGAATTTTGATGCTTGTTAGCTGTATGTGCTGGTTCAATCTTCTTCAGCTTTTCAGATCTAGAAGGGGCATGCATAGCTTGTGACTTCAATCTGTCTTGATCAGCCTACACTATTTCGATTTTGCACCTTGGATTTGGCCTTCTCTTTTTCTTTTTCTTTATTCTGGATGAAAACTTCTTCTTTTGGTCGTCTTGAGTCCATTGTCCTAAATTGTAATCTGCGCAAAATCAAAAAGCAAACGAACGAAATTTTCTGCCCCAGTTTTCACTAGGTAAATTTTGTGAGTTATTGTAAGGAAATCTATACTACTTTATTATTGAAAGCGGTGAAAAGCTGGGAACAGTGCACCCGGAGTTATTATAGACTAGGGAGTGGATACCCTATGCCTAAAGGTAAAATCAACTAAGGATTGGAGACCCTATGTTGGACAAGATCGACAGGTTATGCTGTCGTCAAGAAAAGATACCAGGTTATGCCGGTGTCTGGGGGGAGGATCAACGGGTTATGCCGTTGTCAAGAAAGTGATCACCAAGTTATGCTGGTGTCTGGAAAGGTCAACAGGTTATGATGTTGTCAGGAAAGATCACCAGGTTATGCCGGTGTCTGGAAAGGTCAACAGGTTATGTCATTGCCTGGGGAAAAGAGATCACTAGGTTATGCTAGTGTCAGGGAATGATCAACAGGTTATGCTGTTGTCAGGAAGAGATCACCAGGTTATGCCGGTGTCTAGAAAGGTCAACATGTTATGCTATTGTCAAGAAAGATCACCAGGTTATGCCGGTGTCTGGAAATGAGATTCATCGCGTTATGCCGACATCAACTAGGGAATGGAGACCTATGTTGGAAGGAAGATTAGGGAGTGAAGACCCTATGTCTAAAAATAAAATCAACTAGGGATTGGAGACCCTATGTTGGAAAGAAGACTATGGAGTGGAAACCATATGTCTAAAAATAAAATCAACTAGGGATTGGAGACCCTATGTTGGAAAGAAGACTATGGAGTGGAAACCATATGTCTAAAAATAAAATCAACTAGGGATTGGAGACCCTATGGTGGAAAGAAGACTAGGGAGTAGAGACCCTATGTCTAAAAATAAAATCAACTAAGGAATGGAGACCCTATGTTGGAAAATGAGACTACTAAATTGTGTACCTACGCTAAAAATGAATCAAGAAGGATTTTTTTTGTTTTTTCGAATTTTTTATTTTTATTTTTATTTTGGTATCTTAGGAGAAAGATTCATCAGAGTAAGAATTTTATCCTAGGAGAAAGATTCATCATACTAGGTTTTCTTTATCTTAGGAGAAAGATTCATCAGACTAAGACATTTATCCTAGGAGAAAGATTCATCAGACTAGGGTTATTTATTTTTTTTTTTTGTTATCTTGGTATCTTAGGAGAAAGATTCATCAGACTAAGACGTTTATCCTAGGAGAAAGATTCATCAGACTAGGTTTTCTTTATCTTAGGAGAAAGATTCATCAGATTAAGACATTTACCCTAGGAGAAATATTCATCAGACTAGGTCCCTTATTTTTTTGTTATCTTAGGAGAAATATTCATTAGACTAAGATTTCTATCCTAGGAGAAAGATTCATCAGACTAGGTCATTTTTTTTTGTTATCTTAGGAGAAAGATTCATCAGACTAAGATTTCTATCCTAGGAGAAAGTTCATCAGACTAGGTTTTCCTAGGAGGAAAAAATGTGAAGAGCAAAGGCAACATTTTATGCACAGAGATAAAGACAAAGATTTGAGTAACTCCCATTTGTCGGTTCTTCTCTTCTTCTTCTTTTTTCTTTTTCTTTCTTTTCTTTTCTTCTCTTTTTTTTTGAACCAACTTCCTTGCACTGCTTTGTTCCTGTTTCAAACAAAGAAAATTTTGTCAGTCTTAAAAATGGTGGTCGGTTTGTGGCCTTGATTCCTGAGCAGCTTGGCTTTTGCTCAATCAACTTGAGTCGGTTTTCAAGAGACTTTTTTGCACTGCATCAACCCTGATTGTTTCACACCCAGTACCACTTGTATTTGTGTCTTAGTCAGACTTATCCCAACAGGAGATCTTTGCTTAGGCGACCTTTTCTGATATCTTGAATGACTTCTTGCCTTTTGGAGCAATTTGACTGTCAGAGGGAATTACCAGTTATCATTGCTTGCGCCAAGTAGGCTGACAAGGATCTTTTTGGGGGGAAGCCTCTGCATGAATCCTCAATGCATATTGACTGTAACATTGAATTGCTGGCCAAATTCACTTTTGTGCAACTGAAAAGCTGATAGTAGATTTTGAAATCTTTTCTTGC
>ML433488.1:0-58989 GCA_005239525.1 Nicotiana knightiana
TTGATACGTAAATTCCCTGTGGGATCGACTCTGGGCATAATACCCCGGATTATATTTGCAATGACCGTTTTGTCTTTTATTAGACATAGTTGAGCGTGATCACCTATGCGCCACCAAATTATCTGTTTAGCACGTTCCCTTCCCCTTTTCCAATTTATTATGTTCATGTCTTAATTGTTTCATGACTATTGATGCTTCCATGTCTACTTGTTTTTGTCCGCTTGTTTTGTCAAATATATTGTTTCACTTATTTGAAAGTATTAATTGTTCCTTATCTTCGTTGTGGTACATTAATGGTTGAGCTGGTGGTCAATGTTTCATGATACATTCCGGTTGGTTTCAATGTGTAGTAATAATTGGTGAAGTTTCTTAATTGTACAACTTTCCGTTTAGATTAGTTAGGATATAAATATTGTGAAGGATTTTGATCTAAATTATGAAACCCTTATTATAAATGGTGAAATGTGATTTTCTGGTGGGAGCGGGTTGCACGCCGCAACAAGGAGTAATAAGAGTGGACATGTGGGATCGGGTTGCACGCTGCAAGATGAGGAATAATGGTGATATATATGTTGAGGAGTAATAAGGGTAGACAGGTGGGATCGGGTTGCACGTCGCAAAAACGAGTAATAAGGGAAAATATTCATGTTGTTATTGGTTATATGATGGAAACTGGAATACCCACAGTTTTATTTGTTGTTCTTCATATTCTGCTTTTATCATTATTTGAATTGTAACATGAAAATTCACGTAAGGATTGGTTATAGCTGAGATCAGGAAAGATAGTTGGGGATATTTATTTATTTACTGCACGTTACTATTTCATTTAGTTTAGTATTTCCTTGTTGCTTTATTAAACATTGTATACAAGTTATATTATAAATGCCTTGCCGTAGCCTCGTCACTACCTCGTCGAGGTTAGGCTCGGCACTTACCAGTACATGGGGTCGGTTGTACTGATACTGCACTCTGCACTTCTTGTGCTGATCCAGGTTCCGATCAGAGTTGATTTCGAGTAGTAGCTGAATATTCGCACGGAGACACGAGGTAGATCTGCTGACGTCCGCACATTCCTGGAGTCTTCTCCATATTGTTTATCTACTGTTTTATTTAATTCAAAACAAATACATATTTTCTTTCAGCCAAATACTTGTAGTATTCTTTAGTAGTTCGTGAATTGTGACTCCAAACCCTGGGTGGCTAGATATTAGCATTTGTTCCGTTATATCATTTTATTACTTCATACGTTATTTTGGTATCACTTATTGGATAGTATTAGACTTCTCATCTGTTTTTAATTTTTTTAAATGTGTAACCCTATGATGTTGACTTGCCTAGCAAGAATAACATTAAGCGCCAGCACAGTCCCGACGGTGGGAAATTCGGGTCGTGACATTATTATAATCCAATTTACAATAATTTCTAACTCCGCTCAAAAAGTTGATAAAATCAACCCTCGGGCCCACGTGCCCGGATTCTGAATTTTTTTGAAGATAAACATTAACCATAACATCACGAACTCAAATATATGATTTATTCTCGATTCCATGCCCAAATTTGTGGTCAAAAATAAAAAAATACTAATTTCTAGGTTTTCTACCAAAACCCCAAATTTTCACTAATTTTTCATGAATTTCATGTTAAAATCTATATATAATCCAAGTTTTAACTTGCAATAGGTGGGAATCACTTATCTTGACATAGATGATGAAGTTGGAGCTCCAAAATCGCTCCTAGGTCGGCTCTCATGGAGGAAATGAGATGAAATGAGCCAACCCCATTTTTATAAACTTATACACTTCCCAGCGACCCTTCTTCGCGTTCGCGGGCCTCCCATAGCTTTCCCGATGAACAAAATTCTGCAAAATCATTTCCAAACTCTTCTCAGACAACCTCTATTATAATTGTCACAACTCTGTGTAAAAAATCCAAATGACAAATGGTTTAACTTTCTGAATACTAGACTCTAAGATCTACAACTTTCATGTTTTGGTCATCTCCCAATTCCTTATAGAATTTGAGATATAAGTTGCCAAAGTCAGCCCTGTGCAACACAAATTTCTTATTCATCTTTCCCTACAGCCTGTAGTGTACCAGCCATAACTTTTTGTACACAAATCCAAATGCTAAATGTTTTACTTTTATGAAAACTAGACACAAAGGATTACAACTGTTGTTTTTATATCATCTCCAAATTCTTTATATATTGTGAGATATGAGCCTCCGAAGTGAGACATGTGCAACAGAAATTTCCTTTTTTGCGAACGCGTAGAACAAAATCCCAGAAGCCAAATCCTTCTTCGCGAACGCGAGAGGATTCTCGCGAACGTGAAGAACAACACCAGACATAAGCAAATCAGCATCCAAAGTAGCCCAAAATGATCCGAAACACACTCGAGGCCCGCGGGACCCCAACCAAACACCCACACAAGTCTAAAAATATAACACGAACTTGCTCGAGGACTTAAATCACATCAAACAACGTCGAATTCATGAATCGCACCCCAGTTCAAGCTTAATGAACTTTAGAACTTCAAAATTCTATGTTCGATGCCGAAACCTATCAAATCACGCCCGATTGACCTCAAATTTTGCACACAGGTCACATTCGATATTACAGACCTACTCCAACTTTCGGAATCCGAATCTGTCCCTGATATAAAAAAGTACACTTACTGCAATACGTGGAGTAACTCCCGATATAACAGTAAAAGCAAGACGTGTAGGTGGATCGACTCATCAAGTTCCCCAAACTTCTCAAAAAACTTCAAATTTCTAACTTTCGCCAAATGACCTACGAACCTCTTAATCCTCTTGCAAACACGTTCCCAATACCGGAATCACCATACGGAGCTACTCCTCGACTCGGAATCCAAAACAGACATCGATAACTTTGAAATGCACTTCAACCCAAATTTATGAAATCCTTCCAAAATGCCAACTTTCACAATAGGCTTCGAAACGTTCCCGGGTCATCCAAAATCCGATCTGGATATACGCCCAAGTCCAAAATCATCATATGAACCCGTTGGAACCTTCAAATCCTGATTCCGAGGCCGTTTACTCAAAAATCACACTTTAGCCAAATTCTTCCAACTTAAAGCTTCCGAGATGAGAATTTTCTTTTCAATTCGACTCCGTACTTTTCGAAAATAAATTCTGACCACACGTGCAAGTCATAATACCTGAAGTAAATCTGCTCATGGCCTCCAACCGCCGAACGACGCGCTAGAGCTCAAAATGACCGGTCGGGTCCTTACATTCTCTCCAACTTAAACATACGTTCGTCCTCGAATGTGCTAAGAACTGCTCTGGAGTTGTCTGAAATCACTGTTTAACACCTCGTGCACCTACTCGTGCTACCATAACTCAGTTGAGCATATTAGCTCGAGCCAATATGAAGATTCTCCCTTTTCTTAGTCAAATAAGCCTTGAGCCCAATTCCAACATCCGAAATTCTCTGCCAGACCCGTTTCCATCATACAAACACCATATCAATCTCTACACGATGCACGAATACCTTATTGCCTGCCTTTTCCGAATCCATGCCATGCGCCGCATGGTTCACATGACCATAATAACATCCTCTGATAACATAAACCGAAATCCCATGAATCTGATGACCACAACACACCTCATAAAGCATATAAGTCCCATTTCAGCTCTCGCAATACTGGCACGATAGAAGAGATGTGTAGAAACTCATAACTACCTGCCGAATCACAATTCGTGGAGTCTCTCCTCCCGACAAGAACCATTACCTCATTCTCGACTGAATATCAATGTTTACTCTTTAATGTGCCTCATATAGATCTGATCGCACTGATCCCAGGTCCAATAATCTAATCTCACCCAGTACAAGTTGTTCAGGCAATGAGCCACCTCAAACACTGCTGAAAGTCTCATATGATGTTACCATGCGCCAACAAGCTATAAACTCGAATGTGATACATAAGGAGACGAACTCTGGAAGGAAATACTCAACCCACGTAACTAATTAAACAACCGAGAGGACGTTATGAACTTTCCTCAGAAAATGAGAAACAAAACACACAAGAATAGATATGGGGAACTATACTCAACATCACACTTTTGCGGCATGCAACCCAATCCAATTATGATACCCATGGCGGCGTGCCACCCGATCCAAACAATATACCCGTGGCGGCATGCCACCCGATCCAAGCACCCATGGTGGCATGCCACCCGATCCACACATAATAATCTATAAGGAAATACTTATTGAGCTAAAATGCTCATACCTGCAAAAATACCCGAATATCGACCACAAGCACGCGAAGTGCATAATACAAATCTTGGGGAGACGGATAGCGCCGTACGCTATGAACTCAAGAACAACTAAGGTGCAATAAATGACCTGTATCTCGAGAGTCCTCCTGCTTTCACAACACCAAAAATTACACGGGATCTCAACACGAGTGCGAATAATCAACCCGCTTCACAACCCACATTGCACAATAGAGATTACACGGAATGGATGACGATAGAATAACATCAATGACCCGAAGACCCATCCGTAAGCAACGATATGCCGAAATGAACACATCCGGCCTGATATAGAGCGCACATTCACATCTAGATCCATCAACAGACCTCAATCCGACTCTGATCGTACCTCACTAGGCTAATAACCTTCGAAGGATCCACAATAACCCAATTAATGACTCATAAGAACAACCACCCGCTTGTCCTTCCTCATCCTTCGCTCCCACATGTCCTTACTCATCCTTCGCTCCCACACCTCCCACCTCCCACCGAAATTTCCGAAATTAAATTCCGACCACGTGTGCAAGTCATAATACCTGAAGTAAAGCTGCTCATGGCCTCCAACCGCCGAACGACGCACTAGAGCTCAAAATGATTGGTCGGGTCGTTACATTCTCTCACACTTAAACATACGTTCGTCCTCGAACGTGCTAAGAACTGCTCTGGAGTTTTCTGAAATCATTGGTTAACACCTCGTGCACCTACTCATGCTACCATAACTCAGTTGAACACACTAGCTCGAGCCAGTCTGAAGAAATAAGCCTTGGAGCCAATTCCAACATCCGGAATTCTCTGCCAGAACCGTTTCCATCATACGAACACCGTATCAATCACTACACGATTCATAAATACCTGATTGCCTACCTTTTCCGAATCCACACCATGCGCCACATGGTTCACATGACCATAACAACATACTCCGATAACATTAGCGAAATCCCACGAATCTATGACCACAACACACCTCATAAAGCATATAAGTCCCGTTTCAGCTCTCGCAATGCTTCCACGACAGAAGAGATGTGTAGGAACTCATAACCACCTGCCGAATCACAATTCATGGAGTCTCTCCTCCCGATAAGAACCATTACATCATTCTGGACTGAATATCAATGTTTACTCTTTAATGTGCCTCATATAGATATGATTGCACTGACACCAGGTCCAATAATTTCGTCTCACCCAGTACAAGTTGTTCAGGTAATGAGCCACCTCAGACACTGCCGAATGTCTCATATGATGTTACCATGTGCCAACAAGCTACAAACTCGAATGTGATACATAAGGAGACGAACTCTGGAAGGAACTACTCACCCCACGAGAGGATGTTATGAACTTTCCTTAGAAAATGAGAAACAAAACACACAAGAATAGATATGGGGAACTATACTCAATATCACACTGTTGTGGCGTGCAACCTGATCCACACATGATACCGTTGCAGAGTACAACCCAATCCAACCATGATACCCGTGGAGGCGTGCCACCCGATCCACACATAATAATCTATAAGGAAATACTTATCGAGCTAAAATGCTCATACCTGCTAAAATACCCGAATATCGACGACAAGCATGCGAAGTGCATAATACAAATCCTGGGGAGACGGATAGCCCTATTCATGACCCATAAGGACATTCGTCTAATCCGGAACAAACATCTACAGTTCGAAACCAAATGAACAGAGCGCCTTCCAAGCCTGAACTCTCACATTAGCGATAGTACCACAACCTCCATACTTGGTTTCAATTTTTAATCAATCAAGTGACTATACGTCACACTTATACAATCTTCCCGTGGGATACGGTCCCACGACCTTCCGCACCAGGTAACAAGTCTTCACATCCATACCACCGGCCATACTAATGCCGTAAAGTGAATCAGGAATCTGGAAATCAGTACACAAGTCTCTTACACAAGACACCAATCCCAGATGATGCTAAAGACAATACCAGCTCACTCTAAATATCTGAATTCTCTCATGCTAATCCTAGTTATTGACATTCTTGTCAGCATCAAGTGCAACCTTGATCCTCAATTTCCAATTCCCATGCCGCTCACTGCACCAAACTTACCAATACGTAAGAGTACAATAATTTCATCATAACTCCTGAAGCACTAATAGAATAATCACTCCATCATATAGAAACCTCTCACTTAACTCATTTAAGGAGAACCACTGCAACACATGACTAAATTCCCATGACCGCAAAAAATAAAATCCTCAAGTAGTGGTCTAAACCACCATAACTCTTCTAGGATCCATTTACACATAACATACCATAATAATCGAATGCCCCAAAATAAAATCAATTACGGAGGCCGTCAAGCCTCACACGTACCGCCACAAATCACATGTATAACTCAACACGCTAAAGGAACTGATCACTGCCACCATCATGCCAGTTCAACCATTGCTAACCTATCTGACTTCTTCTAATTTACCCCCGACTTACCTTCGAAATAATAATAGCTACATTTAAAACATAACTAACCCAAATCTGCACTCATCCTGAGTGACATTATTTTACGAGACCATGCTGTCCAAAAACCCACGAACCATCTCATACTCTCCTTGTGCGCATATTCGCATCTTCAACGGGTACACCCATTCTAATAATTCTTCTATGAATTCAGAGTGATTTTCTCCCGTTCCTCCAATGCTGAACCGCATACTGAAGATAACATAGAACAGTCCAAGCCCCCTTTTCATAATCCACTACAAAAGCTCAATACTTAATCATACCATGGACTCGAAATTCTTAGGCACCACACTTTAATTTTGAACGTACTAGGACCATTGTTGATAGTCACCCACTCTGACTTGTTCCCGAATATAATCAAACTCCAAGGCCCTGTTAGCACATGGACACTCTCTCAAAGAAGAAAATGACTGAATTCCTTTCCTTGTACATCACATCCACATGTAGCATAGAATCTGAGTCCTCCCAAAACCTGAACATGAACCGATAAGGCCAAATATAGCACACATTTCTCAAATCCTTTGCTCAAACTACCACTGATGTTATTCTTTCCTTAGTCATAATTACCCACCAATACACCGATAACTAAAAACCGCACAATTAGACAACCACACAATCCAATCATAGATGGTGAGGATCTTCCACTTATCTTGAAGCTACAGTTACATAACCCTGGGGCCCACCGAGGTTCCTTCTTCCCCATTGAAATCAGCTAAAAGTCCAACAATATATTCCAAACTCGAAGTCATGTTGCATCCAAATAAAATATGTGGACCTAGTCACTGTCCACCATGAATTCCCAAATGGCTTCAAACTTTCCTCAAGGTGTGTGTCCATCCTACCACATAACCCATATGTTACTCTGACACTCACCCACTTTGGTCAAACCCTCTCCTTTAAGAAACTACCCAACTCCTGCTTCTTACACTTGGCCTTCTAGAAATGTAACCACCGCAAGACACCTCCCACATGTCCTTCCTCATCCTTCGTTGCTCAGTTGTTGCCTTAAATCATTACCTATCTCTGTAGCACTTAACCAATAGATCGTTACCAACTTTAAACCTTTCCGGAGATCATCTCTCTCGAGCCATCAACACTAGGAATGCCGATTTGATCCTGAACCACTACACACCGCAATCTCTGACAACCGCTTCCCCGACACCATTTCGCAATACCCTGCCCATAAGGTGAATTGGAGAAGACCATAACACCAACGAACTTAACACATTCAAAAGGACGACGACACCATATCGCAGATGACATTCCACCATGATCGAAACACCAAGTCTTGCAAATCCATCCACCCAACTTGAACACTCATAGCCCGGTCGCCTTTCATTCGCTGGAAATAAAACTCTGAACCTCTTAATCATGCACGAAGTAAAACCTTCCTTCAAGTCATTCACTGCCCCGACACATAAACAAGCATCCTACCATCACATCAAATACTATGCGATAGCAACGCACAAATCGTCATAAAAATCGATGCCAAATCTCAAAATCTTAGGTAATACACATACTGAGCTGAAATGACAGAACGACCTTCCGCAAGGCGATGTCAATAGTCTAATCACATATGCAGGGAGAAACATCCTGCACCACACCTGTAGTACCATTACAATCCCTTGATTCCCAATTTATACAAGTGCTTCACGTCACATGAGATTAAATAGGAAGGAAATGAAGGCATAAGCCTCAAGGAATCAAATCCCACTATGAGGAATCAAGAAGGGAAGTGTTCCTAACAGCCTTATAGCCTCTCGAAGATAAGTACATGCATCTCCGTACCGATCCGCAAGATTCTACTAGACTCACTCATGACTTGTGAGACCTAAGTGAACCTAGTGCTCTGATACCAAGTTGTCACGACCCAAATTTCCATTAGAGGTCGTGATGGCACAGGACACCGCTGCCAGGCAAGCCAACACTAAATACTTAGTTTAGGTTTCATTTTAATATTTTCTAAATCATAATTTTCCTTCAATTAAATAGTAGAAGATAGAAATTTCAGAGTAAATAAGAATGTTTTTCACAATTTCAATACTGAACAACTCATAATCACCCCAAAAACCGGTGTCACAAGTGCATGAGCATCAACTAGGAAATAAAACAAGCATCTGTTCGGAGTACAAATTTGGACAGGAAAGAAAAATATAAATACTCTGAAGGAGACTCTGTGTCACGACCCCAGTTCGCCCTCCCTGAACATGTCGTCGTGACGGCACCTAGTCCCTATAACTAGCTAAGCCTAGCAATGCGGAATAACAACATAATTTGCGGAATAATGAAGTAAAAGAAAGATGAACAATCTAAAAGAAAGACTGTATATAAATGCCACTTGGCATATACAACCCAAAATACTACGGAGGTCTACAATATCACCCCAAAAACCGGAAACTCATGAGAACCACATGCTAACAGAATATAATATACTACTCTAACTCCAGAATGTCTATACAACTGTAAGGAAAGATAAACTTTTCACAAAATCTGGAATAAGATAAAGACTCATGGTCTGCGGACGCGACATATGTATCACGAAGTCTCTGCTGTATCTCTCAACCTCGGGGATAGTACCCCTGAGTGGAGGTACCTGGATCTGCACATGAAAAACATGCGCAGGAAAGGGCATGAGTACACCACATCGGTACTCAGTAAGTGCCAAGCCTAACCTCGGTCGGGTAGTGACGAGGAAGGTCAGGGCCCTACTGAGGTTAAACAATATAATAGGAATTTACGGTATGAAAACAGGCGGTAATAACGAGTACAATAGTGAAATAAGACAGGTCAAACAAGGCAATAACAAAAACACAAGAACAGAGTAAACACGAAATATGTACAGCATAATAACAATGGTAACAATGAGGATCTCCCAGGATACCGTCCTGTAGTCTTTTTCTCAATTGTCCAGCGGATATCCCGGGATACCGTCCCGTAGTCCATCATATGTATATCCGAAGGATCTTCCAGGATACCGTCCCGTAGTCCTTTTCTCAACTGTCCAGTGGATCTCCCGGGATACCGTCCCGTAGTCCATAATACGTATATCTGAAGGATCTCCCGGGATACCGTCCCATAGTCCCTATCAATGTGCAGGGGGATCTATCGGGAATCCTGCCCGCAGTCCCAAAGTAAATGTGCAGGGGGATCTATCGGGAATCGAATCCGCAGTCCCAAAGTAAACAAACAGGGGGGGGGGGGAGCTACCATAATCCCACATCCGTAGTCCCAATATAAATACGCAGCCACAACAAGAATATATTCAGAAATAGAGTGCAACAATACAAGGCAACAAGTAGTTCTAGCCTAACATGCTTCACGTAGTACAATTTAAGTAACTTAAGAAATAGGTAATTTAGGGCAACTCGACATGCTTTCCTAAGCTAACAAAGACTAAAATTGCAATTAGAATAAAACATGTAAGAAAGATACTTAGTCTAAATATTTAAAGTAAAACCGTATTTTTCAACAATTAGCACAAGTACGCGCTCGTCACCTACCGTACGAGGCATTCAATTACCAAACACCACATCCGAAGGGGAAAGGTCCCCCACACAAGGTTAGACAAGACACTTACCTCGATCCGGCTCAAAATCAACTCGAAATCACACGTTTTCCACGAGTATCCGACTCCAAGTGGCCCAAATCTATACAATTCAATTACATATCGTAAATAACATCTCATGCAACTGATTATACTGTTTAATTCAAGCTAAGGCGCGAAATTATGTAAAATGACCAAAACGCTCCTCGGGCCCACGAATCGGAATCGGGTAAAAGTTATATTTTCCGTACACCCATTCACTCACGAACTCATGTAACTAGAAACAATCGAAATCCGATGCCAAAAACCCCACAATTTTCAAGAATTTCGGATTGGGAAAATCTCATCCCTTTCCTATGGTTTTCCCCCATTTTTGATAATTAAACTAAAGAAAACAACGGGATTTAATGGTCTAACAATGAATTAGGATTAGAAAATGTTACCTATGATCCTTCTCTTTAAAATACACAGAAAATCGCCAATCTTTGAGCCCTCACACGATTTTTAGAATTATGAACCAAACTCTCGGATTTTTGGAATAAAATACCTAGGGAAATCGCACCTGCGGACTCGATCACTGCACCTGCGGAAAAAGCATCGCAGGTGCGAAAGTCACTTAAAATGCACAGGGGCCGCACCTGCGGTCGTTTGGTCGCGCCTGCGGTTCCGCACCTGCGGAACCCAGGTCGCAACTGCGAGCAATGGCCCAAAACTCCCCTATCGCACCTGCGATCAAGGCCCCCGCGCCTGCGAGATCGCACTTGAGGAAAAACCTTCGCAGGTGCGAAGACACCAGAAGGTGCCTGGTTCAGCAGCAATAAGTTTTCCAAACTTCACCCATTAAGCATCCGAAACAACCCTGAGGCCCCCGGGACCTCAACCAAAACCACCAACCAACCCTAACACCTCATATGAACTAGGTCGAGCCTTAAAAACACATCTCATAACATCAAAATCGTCGATTATGCAAAGATTCAAGCCTAGGAACTTAGGAAAATTCTAGAATTCACATCCGACGCCGAAACACGTCTAAACTTATCCGAATTTACCTCAAATTTTGCACACACATCCCAAATGACATGACGGAACTACTGCAACTTCCGAAATTCCTTTCTGACCCTCGGATAAAAAATTCACTATCGGACAGGAAATTCCAAAAATTCAAACTTCGGCATTTCAAGCCTAAATGAGCTACGGACTTCCAAAATACATTCCGAACACGCTCCCAACCCCGAAATCACCTAACGGAGTTAACAGAACCATAAGATTTCCATTCCGAGGCCGTCTTCACACTGCTCCGACTACGGGAAACTTTCCAACACTTAAGCTCTCATTTAGGGACTAAATGTCCCAAAACTCTCCGAAACTCAAAATCGAATGTCCCGGCAATTCAATTTAGCAGAAATAGACTTGGGGAAAATGGTTAATAGGGGATCGGGGCGTTAATTCTTAAGACGACCGGCCAGATCGTCACATTCTCCTACACTTAAAAATTCTTTCGTCCTCGAACGAGTATAAAGACATACCGGAAGTAGTGAAAAGTTGAGGGTAACTGCTGAGCATATCCTGCTCGGTCTCCCAGGTCGCCTCCTCGGCCGGCTGACCCCGCCACTGAACCTTTACTGAAGCAATGTTCTTCGACCTGAGCTTTCTGACCTGCCTGTCCAATATAGCTACAGGCTCCTCAACATATGATAGATCCTTGTCCAATTGGACTGAGCTGAAATCCAAGACATGAGACGGGTCACCGTGATACCTCCGGAGCATCGAAACATGAAATACCGGATGAACTCCTGCCAAGCTGGGAGGTAAGGCAAGCTCATAAGCAACCTCCCCAACACGCCTCAATATCTCAAAAGGGCCAATAAACCTCGGACTCAACTTCCCTTTCTTCCCAAATCTCATAACGCCCTTCATAGGCGAAACCCGAAGCAGAACCCGCTCTCCGACCATATATGAAACATCACGAACCTTCCGGTACGCGTGACTCTTCTGTCTGGATTGGGCTGTACAGAGTCTATCCTGAATCACCTTGACCTTCTCCAATGCATCCTGAACCAACTCTGTGCCCAATAGCCTGGCCTCACCCGGCTCAAACCAACCCACCGGAGATCTGCACCTCCTACCATATAAAGCCTCATACGGCGCCATCTGAATGCTAGATTGATAACTGTTGTTGTAAGCAAACTCTGCCAATGGCAAGAGCTGATCCCAAGACCCTCCAAACTCAATCACACAAGCACGGAGCATATCCTCAAGAATATGAATAGTGCGCTCGGACTATCTGTCCGTCTGGGGGTGAAATGCTGTGCTCAACTCCACCATGGTACCTAACTCCTGCTGAACGGCTCTCCAGAACTATGAAGTGAACTGAGTACCTCTGTCTGAAATAATAGAAACTGGAATACCATGCAGTCGAACGATCTCCCGAATATAAATCTCCGCCAACCGCTCCGATGAATAAGTAGTCAGTACTGGAATGAAATGGGCTTATTTGGTCAGCCTATCCACAATCACCCAAATAGCATCATGCTTCCTCAAAGTCCGAGGAAGTCCAACCACAACGTCCATGGTGATCCGCTCCCACTTCCTCTCTGGAAGCTCAATCTGCTGAAGTAACCCTCCCGGTCTCTGATGCTCACATTTGACCTGCTGACAGTTGAGGCACTTGGCTACAAACTCTACTATATCCTTCTTCATTCTTCGCCACCAATAGTGCTGCCTCAAATCCTGATACATCTTCGCAGCACCCGGATGCATGGAATACCGCGAACTATGGGCCTCTGCTAAAATAAACTCCCGAAGCCCATCAACACTGGGCAGACAAATCCAACCCTGCATCCTCAATACCCCGTCATCTCCAATGGTCACATCTCTTGCATCACCGTGCTGGACCATGTCCTTGAGGACAAGTAAATGAGGATCATCATACTGCCGCTCCCTGATACGATCAAATAAGAAAGACCGAGAAACCACACAAGCCAATACCCGGCAAGGCTCAGAAAGATCCAATCTCACGAACTGACTGGCGAAGGACTGAACATCTAAGTCTAGAGGTCTCTCAGCTGCATGAAGGTATGCCAAACTCCCCAAACTCTCCGCCCGGTGACTCAAGGTGTCGGCCACCACATTGGCCTTCCCCGGGTGGTATAATATAGTGATGTCATAGTCCTTTAGCAACTCTAACCATCTACGCTGGCGCAAATTTAGATCCTTCTGCCTGAATATGTGCTGCAAACTCCGGTGGTCAGTATAAATCTCATGGACAGGGTAATTCTTCTCATGTATCTTCAACTGTCTGGACGCGTAGGCAATCACCCTACCGTCCTGCATCAACAACGTTCCAAGGCCAACTCGTGAGGCATCAAAATAAACTGTATAGGACCCCAAACCAGTAGGCAATATCAAGATTGGGGCTATAGTCAAAGCTGTCTTGAGCTTCTAAAAGCTCGCCTCACACTCCTCTGTCCACTGAAATGGAGCACCCTTCTGGGTCAATCTAGTCATAGGGGATGCAATCAATGAAAATCCCTCGACAAAACAACGGTAGTAACCTTCCAAGCCAAGGAAACTGCGAATCTCTATAACTGAGGACGGCCTGGGCCAACTGTGCATGACCTCTACCTTCTTCGGATCCACTCGAATGCCCTCACTCGATACCACATGGCCTAAGAATGCCACAGAACTCAATCAAAACTCGCATTTTGAGAACTGTGAATACAACTTCTTCTCTCTCAAGGTCTGAAGCACTGTCCTCAGGTGCTGCTCATCATCTTCCCGACTTTGGGAGTAAACAAGAATATCATCTATGAAAACAATGATGAACGAGTCGAGATATGGCCTGAACTCACTGTGCATCAAATGCATAAATGCTGCGGGGGAATAATTCAGCCCGAATGACATAACTAGAAACTCATAATGGCCATACCGAGTCCTGAAAGCAGTCTTTGGGATATCCAGCTCCCGAATCTTCACTTGATCGTAACCTGAGCGCAAATCAATATTAGAAAATACACGTGCGCCTGAAGCTGGTCAAATAGATCATCAATATGAGGCAAGGGATAATGGTTCTTCACTGTAACCCTGTTCAACTGGCGATAATCAATACACATGCGCATAAAACCATCTTTCTTCTTCAAAAATAAGACATGAGCACCCCAAGGTGAAACACTGGGTCGAATAAAACCCTTATCAAGAAATTCTTGTAACTGATCCTTCAACTCCTTCAACTTAGGAGGATCCATACGATAAGGAGGAACGAAAATGGGCTGAGTGCCCGGCAACAAATCAATGCCAAAATCAATGTCTCTATCGGGCGGCATGCCCGGAAGATCAGCTGGAAAGACATCGGGATAATCCCGTACCACTGGAACTGAATCAACGGAAGGGGTATCAACACTGACATCTCTCACATAAGCCAAATACGCGGCACACCCCTTCTCAACCATACGCTGAGCTCTAAGGAAAGAGATAACTCTACTAGGAGTGTGATATAAACTACCGCTCCACTCAACACGCGGAACACCTGCCATAGCCAGCGTCACGGTCTTAGCTTGACAATCAAGAATAGCATAATAGGGCGACAACCAGTCCATGCCCAAGATAACATCAAAATCCACCATATGGAGTAACAATAAATCCACACTGGTCTCAAAACCACGAATAGTAAACAAACACGACCGATAAACACGGTCCACAACAAGAGAATCCCTTAGAGGAGTAGAAACATAAACAAGAGAACCCAAAGAATCTTGGGCTATACCCAAATACGGAGAAAATAAGAAGACACATAAGAATACGTGGAGCCTGGATCAAATAGAACCGATGCATGTCTATGACAAACCAGTATAATACTTGTGATGACAGAATCGGAGGCAACAACCTCGGTACGAGCAGGAATAACATAATATCTGGCCTGGCCTCCCCCTCGAGGGCGACCTCTACCTCCCCGACCTCCGCCCCTAGATGGATGGGCAGTTGGGGTAGCAGCTGGAGCTGTGATCATGGCCTGAGAACTCTGCTGAGCACGTTGTGGCTGAAAAGTCTGTGAAGATGCGCCCCTACCAAGTCTGGGGCAGTCCCTTACCATATGGCATGAATAAAGACACTCGAAACAAGCTCTGGGAGGACGTGGTGGCTGTGACTGGCTAGGGCCAGGTCTGCTAGACTGACCTCTGAAAGCACCCCGTGCAGGTGCAGGAGGCACGCTAGAAAATTGAGGTGCATAGTAAGGCTCCTGAGGCCTAGGTGGAGCTGGGGTACCGCTGGCTGCTGGAAGAGCTGAATGAACTGGGCGGACCATATAACCCCCACCATGTCAACCTGTTACTGGGGTACGGGCACCAGAGTAGTGGCCCGACTCTCAAGACCTCTTGGCCTCACTCTCCTCTCACTCCCTAGCGAGCATACCCTCGATCCTCCTAACAATGCTCACCACCTGCTAATAAGGAATGTCCATCTCCAACTCTCGAGCCATGCTAGATCTGATGGGTGGGACAAGACCCTTAATGAACCGGTGAACCCTCTCGCGGACCGTAGCAACCAAAGCAGGTGCATACCTAGCCAATCTGGTGTAATGGATAACATACTTTGAAACTGTCATAGCACCCTGGCGCAAATGCTCAAACTCTGCGCGCCATACGTCCCTGAGGCTCTGAGGCACAAACTCCCTCAGGAACATATCTGAGAACTGGGTCCAGGTCAGTGAAGCAGCCTCGTCTGGACTGTCTAACTCATAGGTGCGCCACCAATCTTAGGAGGCTCCGCGAAACTGGAAGGTAGTAAAGGAAACCCCATTAGATCCAGCTATGCCCATAGTGCGAAGAATACGGTGACACTCCTCTAGAAATCCCAAGTCATCATCTGATGCTAGTCCACTGAATACTGGAGGGTCATACTTCTTGAACCTCTCAAGTCTCCGTTGCTCGTCCTCTGAAGCAGCTGGCCCTTCCTCGGGCTGAACTGGCACTATAGGCGGCATAGGAATGACCTCTGGGACCTGTTCCACATGCACTCGCTGCTCAGGTGTGCGGCCGACGGGAGTCTGTGCTCCTCCCCCCGCCTGAGATGTGGATGCAGCAAGGGGAAGCAACCCTGCCTGAGCCAGAGTGGTGTACATAGACATGAACTGAACTAATGTCTCCTGAAGAGCTGGAGTAGTAGTGGCAGTAGGCTTGTCAGGTGCCTGGACCTCGGCTGGATCTGTTGGTGGTACCTCAGCGGCAACTCGTGCAGGTACTCTCGCTGCACCACGTGCGCATTCTCGGCCTCTACCTCGGCCTTGGCCTCTGACGGCTGTTGTAGGGGGCACGGGTGCCTGATCATCCTGAGTAACACGTGTCCTCACCATCTGTGAGAGAATAGAAAACAGAGGTTTAGAATTGATGTCAAAACTATCACACGACAAGGAAATCAATGAAGTGAAGATTTTTCCTAAACAGTTACATAGCCTCTCGTAGATAAGTACAGACGTCTCCGTACCGATCAGCGAGACTCTAATAAACCGGCCTGTGTTTCGTGACTCCTATGAACCTAGAGCTCTGATACCAATTTGTCACGACTCCAGTTCGCCCTCCGTGAACATGTCGTGACGACAGCTAGTCCCTATAACTAGGTAAGCCTAGCAATGCGGAATAACAACATAATCTGCGGAATAATCAAGTAAAAGAAAGCTGAACAATCTAAAAGAAAGACTGTATATAAATGCCACTTGGAATATACAACCCAAAATACTACGGAGGTCTACAATATCACCCCAAAACCCGAAAACTCACGGGAACCACAGGCTAACAGAATATAATACACCACTCTAACTCCAGAATGTCTATACAACTGTAAGGAAAGATAAACTTTCCACAAAAGCTGGAATAAGATAGAGACTCTTGGTCTGCGGACACGACAGATGTACCTCGAAGTCTGTGCTGTATCTCTCAACCTCGGGGATAGTGCGCCTGAGTGGAGGTACCTGGATCTACACATGAAAACCATGCGCAAGAAAGGGCATGAGTACACCACAATGGTGCTCAGTAAGTGCCAAGCCTAACCTCGGTCGGGTAGTGACGAGGAAGGTCAGGGCCCTACTGAGGTTAAACAATATAATAGGAATTTACGGTATGAAAATAGGCGGTAATAATGAGTACAACAGTGAAATAAGTTAGGTCAAACAAGGTAATAACAAAAACATAAGAACAGAGTAAACACGTAATATGTACAGCATAATAACAATGGTAACAATGAGGATCTCCGAGGATACCATCCTGTAGTCCTTTTCTCAACTGTCCAGTGGATCTCCCGGGATACCGTCCCGTAGTCCATCATATGTATATCCGAAGGATCTCCCGGGATACCATCCTGTAGTCCTCTTCTCAACTGTCCAGTGGATCTCTCGGGATATCGTCCCATAGTCCATCATATGTATATCCGAAGGATATCTCGGATACCGTCCCGTAGTCCAGCTATCAATGTGCAGGGGGATCTATCGGGAATCTTACCCGCATTCCCAAAGTAAATGTGCAGGGGGATCTATCGGGAATCTAACCCGCAGTCCCAAAGTAAATGTACAAGGGGATCTATCGGGAATCTAACCCGTAGTCCCAAAGTAAATGTGCAGGGGGATCTATCGGGAATCTAACCCGCAGTCCCAAAGTAAATGTACAAGGGGATCTATCGGGAATCTAACCCGTAGTCCCAAAGTAAATGTGCAGGGGGATTTATCGGGAATCGAACCCGCAGTCCCAAAGTAAACAAACAAGGGGGGAGCTACTGGAATCCCACATCCGTAGTCCCAATATAAATACACAACCACAACAAGATATTCAAAAATAGAGTGCAACAATACAAGGCAACAAGTAGTTCTAGCCTAACATGCTTCACGTAGTACAATTTAAGCAACTTAAGCAAATAGGTAATTTAGGGAAACTCGGCATGCTTTCCTAAGCTAACAAAGACTATAATATCAAATAGAATAAAATAGGTAAGAAAGAAACTCAGTCTAAATATTTAAAGTAAAATCGGATTTTTCAACAATTAGCACAAGTACGCGCTCGTCACTTCACGTACGAGGCATTCAATTACCAAACACCACATCCTAAGGGGAAAGGTCCCCCACACAAGGTTAGACAAGCCACTTACCTCGATCCGGCTCAACATCAACTCGAAATCACACGTTTGCCACGAGTATCCGACTCCAAATGGCCCAAATCTATACAATTCAGTTACATATTGTAAATAACATCTCATGCAACTGATTATACTGTTTAATTCAAGCTAAGGCGCGAAATTATGTAAAATGACCAAAATGCCCCTCCGGCCCACGACTCGGAATCGGGTAAAAGTTATATTTTCCGGACACCCATTCACTCACGAACTCATGTAACTAGAAACAATCGAAATCCGATGCCAAAAACCTCACAATTTTCCAGAATTTCGAGTTGGGAAAATCTCATCCCTTTCCTATGGTTTTCCCCCCATTTTTTATAATTAAAGTAAAGAAAACAACGGGACTTAATGGTTTAACAATGAATTAGGATTAGAAAATATTACCTATGAACCTTCTCTTTAAAATCCACAAAAAATCGCCAATCTTTGAGCCGTCACACGATTTTTAGAATTATGAACCAAACTCTCAGATTTTTGGAATAAAATACCTAGGGAAATCACACTTGCGGACTCGATCACCGCACCTGCGGAAAAAGCATCGCAGGTGCGAAAGTTACTTAAAATGCACAGGGGCCGCACCTACAGTCGTTTGGTCGCGCCTGCGGTTCCGCACCTGCGGAACCCAGGTCGCACATGCGACCACTGGCCCAAAACTCCCCTATCGCACCTGCGATCAAGGCCCCCATGCCTGCGAGTCCACACCTGCGGAAAAACCTTCGCAGGTGCGAAGACAACAGAAGATGCCTGGTTCAGTAGCAACAATTTTTTCAAACTTCACCCGTTAAGCATCCGAAACAACCCCGAGGCCCCCGAGACCTCAACCAAAACCACCAACCAACCCTAACACCTCATATGAACTAGGTCGAGCCTTAAAAACACGTCTCATAACATCAAAATCATCTATTATGCAAAGATTCAAGCCTAGGAACTTAGGAAAATTCTACAATTCACATCTGACACCGAAACATGTCTAAACTTATCCGAATGACCTCAAATTTTGCACACACATCCCAAATGATATGACAGAACTACTGCAACTTCCGGAATTCCATTCGGACCCCCGGATCAAAAATTCACTATCGGACCGGAAACTCTAAAAATTTGAACTTCGGCATTTCAAGCCTAAATGAGCTACGGACTTCCAAAATACATTCCGAACACACTCCCAACCCTGAAATCACCTAACAGAGCTAACAAAATCATCACATTTCCATTCCGAGACCGTCTTCACACTGCTTCGACTACGGGCAACTTTCCAACACTTAAGCTCTCATTTAGGGACTAAATGTCCCAAAACTCTCCAAAACTCAAAACCGAACGTCCCGGCAATTCAATTTTGCAGAAATAGACTTGGGGAAAATGGTTAACAGGGGATCGGGGCGTTAATTCTTAAGACGACCGGACGGATCGTCACACTCGGCTGGATGCGGGTCGTAATGTGGAATGTAACTCACCTAACTCCCCGCGTTAACCACGCCTCTGCTCCCACAAAGCCATTAAATATATATGTGCCCGCACAACAAAATTTGCAGCAAGTGTAGTATGAGTACATAAATCAACACTTACCCAGTAAGTATCCCGCCTAACATCGAAGAAATAGTAATGAAGGGTCGACTCCGACACTTAATATGTGCCAAAAATAAAATGCCAATATTTTGTTAAACATGGATTACATAACATAGTTGAAAATTCAATAACCGGAAATAATCAACAATTCTTTTTAGTAATGAAAATTTCCAAATTTATTTTCATCATTTAACAATTTATATATCAAGCCAATAAAGAAATGTCAATTATTATTAGTTCCAAAGAATTATCATGTGCAAGTCATGCCGTGGTCATAGGCCCGATCCAACATATAAATAAAAATTGTGCATTGTCGACGGTCGAACGACACGAACAATAGATGCATCTATTTAACCTGCCGAAGCGTTCGGCCCGTTCCACGAAAGAAAAACACATTCAAACAGCCAAATCAAGAATTCATTAAGGAGAAATTATCCAAGGAAATGCCAATTCTCATTTAATGGTAAAAAAATGAAGTTTAACCTTTTAAAAAGTCCTTTACCAAGTTCAATATGATTTAAGCAATTTAAATTAACAATAAAATCGCAAGTATAGCATGATTTGGGTCCTAGACTACCCGGACTTAAGCATAATAGTAGCTACGCACGGACTCTCGTCACCTCGTGCGTACGTAGCCTCCAAAAATAGAAACACATATTGAATTATTTAATCTATGGGGTTAATTCCCTCTTACAAGGTTAGAATGGAGACTTACCTCGCTCCGAAGTTCCATAGCCGGCTCCCAAGCCTTTCCAACAACTCAAACCGATGCCCAATGCTCCAAAACTAGTCAATAAATGTTCAAATCCATAAATATATACTCCAATACTTATTATAATCCAATTTACAATAATTTTCAACTCCGCTCAAAAATTCGATAAAATCAACCCTCAGGCCCACGTGCCTGGATTCCGAAATTTTTTGAAGATAAAACATTACCCATAACATCACGAACTCAAATATATGATTTATTTCCAATTCCATGCCCAAATTTGTGGTCAAAATTCAAAAATACCAATTTCTAGGTTTTCTACCAAAACCCCAAATTTCCACTAATTTTCCATGAATTTCCATGTTAAAATCTATATATAATCCAAATATTTAACTTGCAATATGTGGGAATCACTTACCTTGACATAGATGATGAAGATGGAGCTTCAAAATAGCTCCTAGGTCGGCTCCCATGGAGGATATGAGATGAAATGAGCCAAATCACGTCCGATTGACCTCAAAATTTTGCACACAAGTCACATTCGACATTACGAACCTACTCCAACTTCTGGAATCGGAATCCGTCTCAATATCAAAAAGTCCACTTCTGGTCAAACTTCTAAAAACTTTCAAATTTCTAAATTTCACCAAATGACCCCAAAATGACATACAAACCTCCGAATCCGCTTCCAGACGTGTTCCCAACACCATAATCACCATACGGAGCTATTCCCAGACTTGGAATCCCAAAAAAACATCGATAACTTTGAAATGCACTTCAACCCAAATTTATGAAATTCTTCCAAAATACCAACTTTCACAATAGGCGCTGAAATATTCCGGGTCATCCAAAACCCGATCTGGACATATCCCCAACTCCAAAATCATCATACGAACCTGTTGGAACCTTCAAATCCTTATTCCGAGGTCATTTGCTCAAAAATACACTTTAGCCAAATTCTTCCAACTTAAGGCTTCTGAAATGAGAATTTTCTTTCTAATTCGACTCCGAACTTTCCGAAATTAAATTTCGACCACGCGTGCAAGTCATAATACCAGAAGCAAAGCTGCTCATGGCCTCCAACTGCCGAACGATGCGCTAGAGCTCAAAACGACATGTCGGGTCGTTACAATGTATTTATAGATTACCAATTACGGTTATAGCCTTCGCTAGTGGTAAGGTAGAACTAGTAGTACTGTCACAGTTTTCCCTCGAGTAGGGACCTACAATTATATTTGACTCCTTTTACGAAAGGGTCCACACAGAGATACAAATTATATGATCCTTTCTTGAAACCTCCCAAACATAAGATTTGATATGACAATGTTTACAGAGTTTATTACTGAATTGTTAATTGATTCCTGCATACATGAAAACAGACAAGATTGATTATTGTACCGATTCTGAAAAAAAGGGAATTTATTTTATGATATTGTCTGATAATTATACAAGCATGTTTTCATACTTGTCCCCATCAATAATGATTATGGTTAAGTGTTATTACTCACTGAACTAGCGACTCACTCCCCGTTTTTTTACAGAGACAATAGTTGACGCGAGTGAGGATTTCGTTAATTAGAGTATACGAGTTAATAGTTCCTGATGAGCCCCGCACTTGTTCGCGTGGGAGAATAGTTTATTTTCTTTTTATCGTCTTTGCTTTTGAACTTTTAGTGTCGCTCCATAGTCATTTTTATTAATGTTATGGGTATTCATTCTTTATATTGGATTAGTTACTAGTATTACATATTTACATATTTTTTAGACGAATTTAGTATTATTATGTTGATAAGGTTTGTAATGTTTGTGAAAACTCATTTTTGGTTAGTTCAAGAAGATTGGGACTAATTTAGGTGAACATTGGTTGGTTGTTATTTGTTTATGAGACAGAAAAACTTTTGAATAAACCTAAAACAGGGGAAACTCTTTCCGGTTTTCTGTAAAATACCGATGAGGCTTACATGGGGGAACTTGCTCCCAAGCGCCGGTCATGATCCTAAATTGGGTCGTGACATTTTGTTTCTCCTTTTAAGCAAATAAAAATGATTGAAGTTTTTTTATTTGGAATCGTATTAGGTTTAATTTCTATTATTTCAATTGGAATATTTGTAACTTCATATTTACAAAATAGATAGTGATCAGTTGGGCCTTGATTAATTTACATCTCTCTTAGATTGACCTCCTTCTTTTTTTAATTCACAGGCAGAGGAGATCAATTCTTGTGAAAGTTACTTAATGAATCTATTTTATTCTTGTTCAATCTAAGAAGAAAAAAATCATGCTATGTAGGATTTGAACCTACGACATCGGGTTTCGGAGATCTACCTTCTACCGAATTGAACTAAAAATGCTTTCTTATCATAATAAATAAGAATATTTGATTTTTGAGCACATCTTTATTAGTAAAACAAGTTAAATGGATTCAAGTACAGTTTTCTCGAACGTATGAATAAGCTAGACCCATATTACGAGTTATTTCATGGCATAAGTAAACTCGGACACTCAAGAAATCTATTAAACATATGACTATTATCTACCCACAGTGTTGGTAGATTGTGTTACTACGACCTAAGGAATTTTTTTTATAAAGGCGCCTGGGGGCACTGATTATTATTAAGCATTGAAGTAAAGAGAGTTATTATAGTCTCAGACCGATCTTATCGAAACAATCCCTATTTTGTCTTTGCGGAAAGTACAAAAAGCAAATAAAGGTGGTTCAATCTAGAAGTGCTTGCAACACTCGGCATTAGTATATGAGTTACAGTTGCTCCTAAGCATCGCTAATGTGTGCTACACTTGGTTTCCTTCACGGTATACATGCCTAACTTACGGTTGGTCCAATGCTTCTAACAGGAACCTGCAATCATGGAGAAGATTAGCATTAGCTTTAGTGTGTGACTTATTGTGTAGTAGTTGTTGTAATGCCTGGCAATATATTTCCAGTATAAGCAAAATTTGATTTTTTGTGAAAGCAAGTTCCAATCCCTTTAGTGGGTGATAATTTTAGCTTGGATGGGTGATGAGGCCATTATATGGCAAGATAATTCATCAATCCATTAACCTTCAGAATCTCTTATGATTCCGCCCGCTCCTCCTTTGTTGGAGTTTTTTGACGTGTGCACCATATATATTGAGTTTTTAGATGTTGTGTGTGTGTGGGGGTGGGGGGTCCATTTTATCAGTGTTTTGGGCATTATGGGGTGATTTTCGTTCTGTTTTGTGAGACAGTAATACTCTATCGTGTACATAATTATTTTCTTGGTATCAATGTGGCGAAAGTCATTATTGAAAAGGTTGTGGTTACGGTTTAACCAAATATGCCAAAGGATAATAGGCGTTATAAGGAGATTGAAAACCATAAAAAAGGGGGGGCTTACTCGTGACGATGTCGGGAAAGGTGTCATAGAAATATGTTTGGGGTAATGGCTGTAAGTTCGAAGGGTTTTTTTATTTGAGTTTTCAAAGAGCCATCAATCACTATGATCTCTTTCTTAGAACTTTTGGGTGGAATATTCACATTATGTAAAATATCTTCACTCTCAATAGTTACATACAAGTCTATAGAACATAGAAAGGTGGGATGCCCATGACGTGTACGTGTCGGATATAGAAAAATTGTTTAGTTGTAATATGCTCGCATCTGAGGTACAATTTACTTTTATCCAATCGAGATGATTTGAGTGTGTTGGAGGATTGATGTTTAGTGCTCCCCATATGCTGCCATTGATGGGGCATTGAAAGAGGAGGTGGTATGAATTTTCCTTTGTTCACAATGTTTGCATGAGTTATTTTTTATTATGTTTCTTTGGTGTAGAACAACCGCAGTTGGCAGTCGTTGGTGTAGTAGAAACCAAAGGAAAGTTTTTAGTTTGTTATGGCAGTGTGCTTCCCATAACCAATGGTGGTGAAAATGCTCATGTTGTCGGGTAGTCCCTGTTAGTCTAGGGAAGAGGTTGTAAGATGATTTCGCTGTAAAATTCCCATCCTCGGTTTCTTTCCAGAAAAAAAGAGTCGTTTAGGTGTTCAGAGAAAGAGATGTAGGTTGTTGTATGATGTCGAAGATCGTAGTTGGTAGGTCATATGTTAGGACGTCTAGATTCCATTTATTATTGGTAATGATACTGTTAACTTTTATAGTAGAATCTTCCTTGTTGAGTGGTCCCTCTAATTCTCGTAGTGTGTGGTTGCCTGTAACCCACCTATCCTCCCAAAGTCGTACTTTTGTCTCGTTTCCAATGTTCCACGGTATGCCTTTGGAGAAGAAAGAAATTATTTTTGCAGCACTTTTCCAGATGTAGTAGTCGTTATTTTTGAAAACCGTGTGATTTCTTCCTTGGGTGTTGGAATGTTTTGCTTTAAAATTTTTTGCCCAAAGGGTGTCGGGGTTTATGTATGATCTCCATAGGAGGTTAGAAAGGATGGAAATATTGATCCCTGTTGCTTTATACAGTCCCAGGCCACCCTCTCTTTTAGGAGAAGCTACTGTATTCCAATTGATGTGATGAACTTTTTATTTTTTCGTTGTTGATCCCCATAGGAAATTTCACGGTATGTGATCAATATTATTTCTAATCTTAGCTGGCAGAAGGTTTATTTGGATGGAGTGTGTGGGTATTTCTAAGAGGGTTGATTGTATAATTGTTATTTTGCCAGATAAGCTGAGTATATTGGTTTTCCAACCTTTAAGCCTAATATTCATCATATACAAAATGAATTGGTAATCAGAGCCTTTTGGTTGCATGTTAGTGAATGAGAAACCCTACATTGATTTTTATATTAATGTTAGAGTTGCATCCAGTGTTGCTTATTCTGTAGGTGTCACGACCCGGAATTCCCACCGTTGGGATCGTCGATGCGGGGCTATAATTCCATAGTTTCGTACATTATTTGCCTTGCATTTTACATGCTTTAATACTAAATTACACTTTATTTGTGCATAATGGTGTATATTATGTGTAGGTGAATTAGAGATGAAAGTAGAACAAAAGGGATACTTAAACGTTGAAAGTGTGCTTGAGAACAATGAAAAGGAGATACCTGGTGAGGCCAGGAAAAAGCCAGGTTGAGGATGGCGAGGCCAGGCAAAAGCCAGCCTAAATCAGGTGTTAGCCTGGCGACGCCATGCCTGGGGCCAGGTCCATTCCGAGTTTTGAAGCTTTATTTCGTCTCCTAGTTTGCTGGGACTTGACCTACACGTTTAGGTCTTTTCCTACATATATAAATAGACCCAACAGTGCCACTTTGAAGGGAGTTTTGGCAACCGGAGGAAAGAATATCACGTGGATAACTTTTGGAGGAGAAAATCATAGAGTTCTTCATCCCTTTTTTCTTTTCTTTGTAATTTGTTTTTGCAAAATACTTGAAAAATTGTTACTACGAATATGAGTAGCTAAGCACTCCAGTTCTGGGGTTGTGATTTAGCCATGAATATTGTTGTGCGATGTTGACTTAAACTTGATTACAATTCACTAAGATATGGTTGTTTCTTCTATTTTGTACTTAATTGCTTAATTGTCTTGCCAACCGTTAGGTTCTATTTACTATCTATGCTATGCTTAGGAAAGCCGTGTGTAGATTAGAGAAGAATTGAAGAGAGCGCGATATTTTTCTTAGGGGAGGGGGGTAGGATTTGTGGTTAGGATAGGAATATACCTAGTCACCGTGCTTAATTAAATATCATAATTTAATGCATTCTTAATAGATTGATTTCATAGGAATATAGGCGTTAATCTATTTTGAATAGGCGAGTAGTACTTTAGGAGAAGGCTATGAGAGCAATTATCGATTAATTAGCAACCATGAGGGAATTGTATGAAAGAGAGAGCTAACTAGAACACAATAGGATTGGTGAATCGATCACAACCCTGGAATACTTGTCTCTATTGAATACATAATAATCATTTTACTGCTTGATAATTTAGTTATTACTTAGAATTATAATTTAGTATAATCACATTCTTGAACTTGATTTTGGCTTGACTGAATAACAATCTTGGTGCCTTTAGTGGGTAGTTGATACAAGTCTGTATGGGTTCGACACTTGACTTATCATTTTATTACTTGTACGACCACGTATACTTGCGTGTGTATTTGGGAGAAATAAGTTTTTAGCGCCGTTGGCTACTCTCTAGTTTTTGCTTTAATTGTTTATTTCGTCTAGTCTAACGTTAATTAATTATTTCTCTAATCTCAGGAACTTCGATTGAATGCATAGGTTCAGAAGCCAGGACAGACTCAACGACTTTGACCCCGAACCTGAGAGAACATTTCATAGAAGGTTGAGAGAAGCAAGGGATACAAATAATCTTCAAGAACTCGTTCAATTTCTTGTGAACATGGTAGAGGAGCAACACATGACTGTTCAGAAGGTCGAAATGCCCAGCATTGCTAATGTCACCTCCAGCATCGTGAAACCTAGAATCACTGGACACTTTGAGCTGAAACAGCGCATAATCCAGTTACTTCATGCAAATGGGCAGTTTATGGGTCTTCCACACGAGGATCCACAACAGCATATCCTGAACTTTTTGGAGATTAGTGAAACTTATATCACTAACGGGGTCACGCCAGACTATGTGAGGCTCACACTTTTTCCATTCTCTCTGTTAGGCGAAGCAAAGCGATGGATGAAGGCAGAACCAGCTAATTCTATTACATCATGGAATGATTTGGCAAGGAAATTTCTGGCAAGGTTCTTCCCTTCAGGCAAAACTGCAAAGATCAGAAGTAAGATAGTTGCCTTTAAACAGAAAGAAGGAGACTCTTTATATTCAGCTTGGGAGATGTTCAAGAGGCTACTCAGAGACTTTCCTCATCACAATCAGACGAATGAAATGTTAGCTCACACTTTCATAGCGGGTTCCATCCTAAAAAAAGTTGTGGTAGATGCTGCAGCTGGAGATCAAGTTTTGTAGAAAAGATCTGACGAAATATATGCATTATTGAACAAGTTCTCCAAAAGAAATCCGGATTGGCAAGGAGAAATGGAAATAAACACAGTAAAAAAATTTGCAGGGGTTCTTGAATTAGACGTCGTCTCGGCATTATCAGCGCATATTTCTACACTGACCAACCAAGTCAATCAGATGACCATGGTTATTAACAAGCAACAAGCTCAACCAATGTAACAAGTTCAGGTGTTTTGTGAAGTATGTGGAGAGGGTCACACGAGCGACGTATGTCCAGTTAATCCAGAGTTTGTCTGCTTTGTGGGTAATGCAAATAGGGGTCAGACACCCCAATATGGGAACACTTACAATCCCAACTGGAGGAACCACCCAAACTTCTCTTGGGGTGGAAACCAAGGTACTCAGAATCAATACCGACCTCAAGCACCTCAATAACAATATAGACCACCTTAGGCTGAACAACAAGAGATTCCAACAAGTCACCTTGAGGAAATGATAAAAAAAAGGATGGATGAACATCAAGCCCTCACTCAGAAATTGATGGGTGATCAGCAAACCCAAACCGCAACAAAGAGAAATTTGGAGCACCAAGTGGGACAACTTGCCAGTGCCCAAAATACCAAACCAGTTGGAGCTCTTCCAAGTGATACTGAAGCCAATCCTAAGGCACCCATTCATGACGTGTCCTTGAGGAATGAGAGATAATTAGAAGAAGACCAGTAGAAAAAGAGAAAATAAGTGATTTTTAATGAGAGGCAGGCCACAATAGAGTCAACATTAGACAAATTAAAGGAATCTGAGAAGCCAACTGAAGAGACGGCGGCTGAGCAACCCCCACCATTTGTTGCAAGGCCACCCCCTCCGTTCCCTCAAAGATTGCAGAAAATGAAGGATAATGCCTCGTATGAAAAGTTACTGATATCTTGAAGCAAGTTCAAATTAATATTCCATTGGTAGACATCTTGAAAGAAGTTCCCAAATATGCTAAATACATCAAGGACATAGTGGCAAATAAAAGTAGGCTGACTGAATTCGAGAAAGTGGCACTCACTGAGGAATGTAGCTCAAGAATTCAAAGCAAGCTACCTCAGAAATTAAAGGATCCGAGTAGTTTCACTATCCAAATCTAGATTGGTAAGCATGCAGTCGGACGAGCTTTATGTGATCTTGGAGTGAGCATCAATCTGATGCCGCTATCTGTGTTCAGACAGCGGGGTTGGGTGAGCCACACCCAATAACGGTAATCTTACAGTTGTCTGATCGCTCCCTTGCTCATCCTAAATGAGTGATTGAACATGTGTTAGTTCAAGTGGGCTCTTTCATATTCCCTACTGATTTCATTATCTTGGACTACGAACCTGATCAGGAAGTCCCATTTATTCTGGGGCGTCCATTATTAGCCACGAGCTGAGCTATTATTGATGTTTGCGAAAGAAAAATGACAATGAGAGTAGGTGATGGAGTGGAGGTATTCAATATATAAAGCACTCAGATTACCAACCCACTATGAAGAGCTATCCATGAATTATGTGGTGGAAAGTGATGTTACATCATTAGTGCCTTATATGAGCCCTATTGATCCTCTTGAACGAGCTTTGATTGGGGATGAAGAAACAATGAAGATGAAATGTTGGGAGAAATTGAGAAAGTACTTGATATGTCCTGCAGTTATGTTCATGGGTTCAGAAAATTTGAGGAGCTGGACAAGCCCTTCACTCTGACCCCTCCTAAGCCATATATTGAAGAAGCTCCAAGGCTAGAACTTAATCCCCTTCCAGCGCATCTGCCCAATTCTTATTTGGGAAACTCTGAGACATTGCCCATGATTATCTCATCTAGCCAGATTAACACACAAGAAGAAAAATTGCTCAGAGTACTTCGCGAGCATAAAAAGGCTATTGGGTGGACAGTTTACGGACATCAAAGGAATCAGTCCATCATTTTGCATGCATAAAATCTTCTTGGAAGATGGACACCACCCTAGTGTTTAGCAACAAAGGAGGTTAAATCCCATTATGATAGAGGTTGTGAAGAATGAAGTAATCAAATTGCTCGATGAAGCTAACATCTTTCCTATTTATGATAGCAACTGGGTAAGCTCAGTTCAATGTGTGCCCAAAAAGGGGGGATGACTGTGATTGAGAATGAGAAGAATGAGAAGAATGAGCTAATTCTAACTCGCACTGTGACAGGGTGGAGAGTCTGCATTGATTATATAAGTCTCAAAAAGCAACCCCTAAGGACCACTTCCCACTTCCATTCATCGACCAAATGTTGGACAAATTAGCGGGGCATGAATACTATTGCTTTCTTGACGGTTATTCGGGATACAATCAGATTTTCATATGCCTAAAGGATCAGGAGAAAACCACGTTTACTTGCCCTTATGGCACTTTCGCCTTCAAGCATATGCCGTTTGGTCTTTGTAATGCACCAACTAATTTCTTGAGATGCATGATGGCTATTTTCACCAATATGATGGAAAAATTTGTGGAAGTTTTCATGGATGATTTTTCAGTCTTTGGGTCATTTTATGATGATTTTTTGAAGAATTTGAGTAATTTTTTGAAGAATTTGAGTATGGTGTTAGCCCGTTGTGAAGAAAAAAATCTGGTTTTGAATTGGGAGAAGTGTCACTTTATGGTGCAGGAAGGCATCATTTTGGGTCACAGAGTGTCCAGGAGTGGCATTGAAGTTGATAAGGAAAAAGTGGAGACAGTTGAAAAATTACCTCCACCTATTTTTGTGAAAGGTGTCCGGAGTTTCTTAGGACACGCGCGATTCTATCGATGCTTTTTTAAAAATTTCTCTAAAATTGCTACTCCTTGGTGCATGTTGCTTGAAAAAGATGTAACGTTCAATTTTGATTAAGCCTGCCTGAAGGCATTTGAATAACTCAAAAAGAAGTTGGTGACTTCTCACATTATTGTGGCACCAGAGTGGTCCCTACCGTTTGAACTTATGTGTGATGCAAGTGACCATGCTATTGGGGCAATGCTAGGCCAGAGGAAAGATAAAGTGTTTTATTCCATATACTATGTGAGTAAGACTCTTGATGATGCACAACTGAATTACACCACCACTAAAAAGGAGTTGTTAGCTGTTGTGTGGGCCTTCGGGAAATTTCGGGCATATTTGGCGGGAACGAAAGTCATAGTCCATACCGATCATGCAACAATCAGTTATCTATTTACAAAAAAAGAATCTAAGGCTAGATTGATGTGTTGGGTTCTGTTGTTTCAGGAATTTGATGTTGAAATACGAGATCGAAAGGGGATAGAGAACCAAGTAGCTGACCATCTATCAAGGCTGGAAAATCACGACACGTGGAGGAGGGTGGCCAAATTAAAGAAGTATTTCCTAATGAGCAACTTTTTGCTATCACCCAAGACCATCCCCCATGGTATGCAGACTATGTGAATTATCTTTTGAGTGGGTTACTTCCTCCTGAAATTGAATCTGAAGCTGGAAAGAGGTTTTTGCATGATGTGAACTTCTAGTATTGGGATGAGCCATATTTGTACAAGAAATGTGTTGATCAGTTGATGAGGAGATGCGTTCCAGATAAGGAGGTAGAATTAGTGTTGTATGATTGTCATGCATCACCTTATGGGGGCCATCATGGAAAAGATAGAACAACTGCAAAGGCATTACAATCTGGTTTCTTTTGGCCAATTTTATTCAAGGATGCCCATGCATTTGTTAAGAAGTATGACCAGTGCCAGAGAACATGAACAATCACAAGGAGGCTTGAGATACCTTTGAGTAATATCCTGGAGGTTGAGATTTTTGATGTGTGAGGGATAGATTTTATGGGACCATTCCCATCATCCAGAGGAAACAAATACATTTTGCTAGCAGTTGACTACGTGTCAAAATGGGTGGAGGCAATTGCATTGCCAACAAATGATGCCATGGTGGTAGCCGCGTCTGTGAAAAAGAACATATTTTCGAGGTTTGGGACTCCACGTACCTTAATTAGTGATGAGGGGACCCATTTTTGCAATTGGTTGTTGAATAATCTTATAGCTAAATATGCAGTCCACCATAGAGTTGCTACAACATGTCATCCTCAAACAAGTGGGCAAGCTGAAGTGTCAAACAGAGAAATAACGCAAATCTTAGAGAAGACGGTGAGTGTGAATAGGAAGGATTGGGCTGCAAAGTTAGATGATGCCTTGTGGGCGTATAGAACTACATATAAAGCACTCATTGGGACGTCGCCTTATAATCTTGTTTATGGGAAGGCATGTCACTTGCCTGTTGAACTTGAAAACAAAGCATACTGGTCCATTAAGAAGCTGAACATGGACCTTCAAGCCGCGGGCGAGAAAAGACTCTTGCAGCTGCATGAATTAGATGAGTTCGGGCTGCACTCTTATGAAAATGCTATATAAAGAGAAGACTAAATGCATGACAAGAATGTCAATCCACACCATTTAGAGCTAGGCCAACATGTATTATTCTTCAATTCTAGGCTAAAGTTATTTCCTGGGAAATTAAAATCGAGATGGTCAGGCCCTTTTGAAGTGGTAAGAGTCACTCCTTATGGTGCAATTGAGCTGCGAGCTTTAAATGATGAACGAAAATTCTTGGTGAATGGACACAGAGTTAAGCATTATTGGGGAGGAATAATTGATCGTTAAAAGACAAAGGTTGTACTCACTAATGAGTAAGCGAGGCCCTGCGTCGTGCCGCAACGTTAAATTAGGTGTTTGTTGGGAGGCAACCCATCTTTACTGTTTTCTTTTATTTTTATTTTTTATTATTATTGTTGTAGTATTTTTTTGTTTTGTAGGATTATAAGAATAGGATGCAAAGCCACTGGAAGAGTGCAAAAGCGAGTTAGATGGTGAGAACTAAGTGTGGGGTGCCACACAAAGGATCATGTCCTGGGGGAAGTTTGAGTACCCGTGAGCCGCTATTGCTTCGGCCTTTGGCCTTTCAAGGAGTTTCTTATCCACCCTTGTTATTGTTTTTGCTTTATTTTTGCATTGGGAACACTGCACCCTTTTAAGTGTGGGGTGGGAGAATTCTCCAAATAATTAGTACCAGGATGTAGAAAAATGTTAACTTCTTGTTTTTGTTTTAGTAGTTGTGTAGTATTTATCTATATAAAAAAAAATAGAAAATATTGGACTCTTCCCGACGATGGATCCCTAGACAGTTTTCATGAGGGTTTTAAGTCTAAAGAAAAAGGACAAAATGATTTTCTTTGTAGGTAGTGTAGTAATTCCCCATTAATTTTTCTTTGTGCCGCGGTTCTTTTCCACGAGTTTTGTTTGAACCGGGTGTAGGTAGTTTTATTTTTTTTTAGGAGAGGAGCCATTGTGATGTGAATTGAATTGAAGCAATATCTCTTGACTTTGTTATGCCTTGAGAATAGTAAGTACTTTAGTGGTGATGCTTAGACTCAGTTTTTGACTCATGTATAAGTACCTTAAATTGTATAATATTAAATTTTCTTAACTGCTTTGACTAGAGTGTCTTGATGAGTCCAATCCTGAGTGAGTTATGTGCCATGTGTGTATGAGGTTTGTATGTTATTCTGTGCATTGCAATTGATGTAGTAGTTTTGTTCAGTCTTGGAAGTGATATAGGCGTTTCTTTGTTGAGCCAAATATATATATTCTACTCTCCTAATTTTTATATATCGTAGTTAACCCCGTTGAACATGTAATCCTGTTTCTTTGGAAACTACATTACAATCCTTACCCATTTGTTTGAATTAACCATTTATTTGAACCTTTTCACCTATCATGAGCACTTGAATTGTTATGAACTTTGTAAAAGTTAAAGTGTGGGGTGGTTGGTTTGGCTTTTGAGTGGAAATAATGAAATAAGGAGAAAGGTGCACTGTTTGAAAAAGTAAGAGCCACTTGAATTGAAAAAGAAAAAAAATATAGTTGAAAAAGTATTCCATGATAGTGGTGACTCTTGATGTAATTGTGGTTAAAGAAATATGGAGTTAATGTACATTAATGTGAAGGTGGAGTTTTGGTTTGACATAAGTATGGTGTTTGAATGTTAAAGTATATGAATTAAAGTGCTTAGGGAGGTGTAGCCACTCTTATATCCAAATGTATCCTCCCCGACCCGCAGCCTACATTACAACCAATAGAAGTTCTACTTGATCCTAGACTGAATGAGCTCAATTAGTATAGTAGTACACTACGAGCAAGCCTATGGTGCATCTTTTGTAGCATATGAATGTTATTTCTGAGAGTAAGGGAATTCTTTCTATCTTAAGTTCCTAATTGTTCTTAAATTTTATTGTATGTTGGAATACTCTCTTTTATTGTGTGAGGGCACTTGATTCATGAAGGAAAGGTAATGTCACTGACCTTTATGTTTGAGTAAGTGAGTGAATTGTGTAATAATGCATGGTACTTGTGAGTCAAATCTTGAGGTGAATATGTTACACCCTTGTGCTTAGTCTATTTTAAAGATTATTGGTATAATGAATTAGGGGAATCACTTAATAGGTTGTGTCTATAAGTGTAGTTTGATTACTCGAGGACGAGCAATGTTAAGTGTGGGGTATTGATATGGGGATATAATTCCATAGTTTTGTACATTATTTACCTTGCAGTTTACATGCTTTAATGATAAATTACACTTTATTTGCGCGTAATGGAGTCTATTTTATGTGTAGGTGAATTGGAAATGAAAGTAGAACAAAAGGGATACTTAAACATTGAAAACGTGCTCGAGAACAGTGAAAAGGAGATACTTGACGACGCCAGGCAAAAGCCAGGTTGAGGATGGCGTTAAGCTGGCGAGGCGGGGAAAAAGTCAGGTTGAGGCTGGCGTTAGGCTGGTGAGTCCAGGCAAAAGACAGCCTAGAGCAGGCGTTAGCCTGGCGACGCCAGGCCTGGGGCCAGGTCCATTCTGAGTTTTGAAGCTTTATTTCGTCTCCTGGTTTGACTGGGACTTGACCTACGCGTTTAGTTTTTTTTTAACACATGTAAATAGACCCAACAGTGCCACTTTGAAGGGAGTTTTGGCAACCGGAGGCAAGGATACCACGTGGATAACTTTTGGAGGAGAAAATCATAGAGTTCTTCATCCCTTTTTTATTTTCTTTGTAATTTATTTATGCAAAATACTTGGAAAATTGTTACTACGAATATGAGTGGCTAAGCACTCCAGTTCTGGGGTTGTGATTTAGCCATGAATATTGTTATGTGATGTTGACTTAAACTTGATTACAATTCACCAATATATGGTTATTTCTTCTATTATGTGTTTAATTGCTTAATTGTCTGGCCAACAGTTAGGTTTTATTTACTATCTATGCTAAACTTGAAAAAGTCGTGTATCGATTAGAGAAGAATTGAAGAGAGCGCGATCTTAACTCTTGGGGGGGGGGTTGTGGTTAGGATAGGAATATACCTAGTCACCATTCTTAATTAAATATCATAATCTTAATGCTTCCTTAATAGGTTGATTTCATAGAAATATAGGCGTTAATCTATTTTGAATAGGCGAGTAGTACTTCGAGAGAAGTCTATGAGAGCAATTATCGATTAATTAGAAACTTTGAGTGAATTGTATGAAAGGGAGAGTTAACTAGAACACAATAGGATTAGTGAATCGATCACAACTCTGGAATACTTGTCTCTATTGAATACATAACAATCATTTTACTGCTTGATAATTTAGTTATTACTTAGAATTATAATTTAGTATAATCACATTCTTAAACTTGATTTTGGCTTGACTAAATAACAATCTTGGTGCCTTTAGTGGGTAGTTGATACAAGTCTATGTGGGTTCGACACTTGACTTATCATTTTATTACTTGTACGGCCACGTATACTTGCGTGTGCGTTCGGGAGAAACAATTGTGATGGCGCCTAACACTTCACTTGCTAGGCAAGCCAATGTTAGAACATTTTCACTTCTTTTAGCAGCTTTAACAATAACATTAATAATGAACTAAATAACAAATATCTTTTAAGTAAAAATGCAGAAGTTAAACAACCAATCGTCTATTACAATTCCCCGAATCTGGTGTCACAGGTCCACGAGCTTCTAAAGTAATACACATAAAGGTCTGAAAAGTATCAAGTTGTTTGAATGAAGTTGTACAACTAAAATAAAAGAGGATAGGGACTCTAGGAGCTGCGGACGCTGAACATCCGTACCTCAAGTCTCCGCAAATATCTGATCTGAGCTCACTAATGACCGCCGATGGGATCGTCTCTAAGAGCTGCACAATGTGCGGAGTGTAGTATCAGTACAATCGACCCCATGTACTAATAAGTACCGAGCCTAACCTCGACGAGACTAAGGCGGGGCACCTATACTAAAACCTGTACGTAATATATAAATGATAGAATAATATAAATATAGAACATAACAAAACAGCCAACTGACACCGATAACCACAGCCTCTAGAGTGAACCAGTGTCATCCAGAATTACCAATACTTACTATAACAGATAATGAAAGAAATACCGGAAAGAAATGCAGTTCAAGAAATAGAACATATAGTTCAAGAAATAGAACATATAGAAATGCAGTTCCACCAATCCTTTCAGACATCACAAAATTCTCCCTTATTCCTCCGTAATAATAACAATAATAGTAAATAATATATATATCAACTGACACCGATAACCACAGCCTCTAGAGTGAACCAGTGTCATCCAAAATTACCAATCCTTACTATAACAGATAATGAAAGAAATACCGGAAAGAAATGCAGTTCAAGAAATAGAACATATAGTTCAAGAAATAGAACATATAGAAATGTAGTTCCACCAATCCTTTCAGACATCACAAAATTCTCCCTTATTCCTCCGTAATAATAACAATAACAGTAAATAATATATATATATATATATATATATATATATATGTTGCGGCACGCAACCCGATCCCACAATATATCAATACCAATGGGATAATTCACCCTTATTTCACCATATCAATCCACCCTTATTCCTCCTGTTGTGGCGTGCAACCCGATCCCATAATATAAACGTATTCACCCTTGTTCCTCCATATAAATCCTCCCTTATTCCTCCTGTTGTGGCATTGATAACTAGGGATTTTAGCTTACTATTTGCTCTCTTTTGCTTAGGTTTTGGGTCAAAAATGCGTAAAGGTATTTCCGAAAACTAATTTAAGGTGCTTACTTGCAGGACTTGGTCAAAATGAGGAAAATAAGCCAAATTACACTCATAAAGAAGTCAAACTTGCACAAGCACAAAGAATGGAACTGGAGCGTGGACAACGATGATATTACGCGGCCGCGTAAGCACCTCCGTTGAGGCGACCACAAATACGCGGCTCGTAAGAGTAAAGTTCAGAGAGATTGATTTGGGCTCAAAGTAGACCGCAGACCGCTCTACAAAAGCGCGGCTGCGAAATTAGTGGCGTGGCCGCGAGTGAAATTACGCTGACAGCGAGGAACGAGGATCAGAGACCTTGCAATATTGGTTGAAACAAAGAACGCGACCCGCATTGAAATTACGCGGTCGTGAAGGTACCTGACGTGAAAGCGGTTGAAATTCCGCTGGGAGCGAGATAGGAGGATCAAGGAGTTTGCAAGTAAGGTCCAACTGAGGAACGCTGTCCGCGAACAAAATACGCGGCAGCGAATGAAGATCACGCGGACTCGGTAGACTTTACGCTGTCCGCGAAACCTAGCCCAGTCCAAGTACAAATTTGAAGAAACACGGTCCGCGCTCGTTATTGCGCGACCGCGAAAGTCCAAAAGCCCATTTTTACGCGGTCAGTGGAATCTCCGTAGGGGCATTTTTGTCCAGTAATTTCAGCTGTGTATAAATAGATCTTTTTCATATTTTTAGGTTAAGTTTTGTATTAAGGAGCTCGTGAACAGCCGTATTTTACCACTTTGAGTAATTTTAGATTAGATTTAGCTTACATATTTAGGTTTTCTTCTTGTATGAATTTTATGACTTATATTGCATCTTCATCTTTGATTTCTACCATTATTATGAGCAGCTAGACCCTATAGCTAGGGTTGTGACCCAACCCCCAGAGTAGGTATTTAATGGGTATTTTATTTTAGGGCTTAATTGTTTATAGGTTAGTGATATCTAGCTTATTTCATGCTTTAATTGTAGTATTGGTGGTTGCAAACACTTATTCATGCCTTTTTGACTTAGTCTCTTCTTGAGAAAGAGGGCCCAAGTCTAGGTAAAGTAGGCTAGCAAGGAGTTGGGGTGAATTCAAGAGATTGATAGCTCTAATTAAAGGGTTAAACCTAGAGATAGTAATACCCGACTTGAGCCAATTTCACTTGCATTGCATGAACACCCATGTGTGCTTGAGAAAGACAAATCGGGAAAAGTCACTCAAACTACAGAGAGGTATAGAGTGATTAATTAAGTGTGAAGGTTATATCACGACCCCAATCATAACAAGTTAGTCCTAGACTCTCGACCCCATTAGATACACGCCTAGGCGGAAGTCACTTCCCTAGTTCCTTTTATCACTTGAAAAACTCTCACAAAAATATTGTATTTAGATTACTCTTCAGCAATCAATAGCACTAAAATAGAATAGAAACAAAACCCAACCATGGTTAGAAGTGAAATTAGAAACAACTAGATTAGGTAGAAACCCAACTCCCAACCAATATTAACTCTTTGTGGAAATCGATCTCGTCCTTTCAGGTAAAAGTGCATCAACCATTCCTCGCTACTTTATAGTGGTGTAGGGTTGGAACCGATAAGGCGTGCAGCCCGATCCCACCATATCAGTACAAAACACTCAATGTACATAGTCAATTTACAGTCTAAATCACAAGGCCTTTACGATAAATAAATACTGAACTGAATCAAGCAAAGGAAACCTTGATCAATAGCAAATCTACTCAAATAATACTTCACAGCGAGACCAATCCAGCAACTTACAATTTAAAAGGTGCAAACAAGTAAAATTAAGCAAATAGAAGGGATTAGGAGACCTATGGGAAGAACTAACATAGCTAACAAGAGAAGATATTTATTGACACGTGGCAGTTAAGCATGGAAGCATTTAGAGCATATAACAATTAAGATAGGGAATGAAACAATTAAAGGAAAGCAGTAAATCAAGGAAAACAGATAATTTGGCGACGTATAAGCACTCATTACCTCGCATATACGCCGCTCACATGGATTTCACATAATCACATTTTTCGAGGGTTCCTAATTCCCTCAAGTCAAGGTTAGACACAACTCTTACCTCGATCCACATGCCACTCACTGCTCAATTACTGTTTTCCCTCTAGTTTTCACCTCTGAACCACTCGTATCTAGCCATAATTAACATAATAACATCAAATATTGATAAAGAAATTTCAATACATAAATTTAGGTTTCCCAAACTTTCCCCCAAAAAGTCAAAAATCGACCCCGGGCCCGCTTGGTCAAAACTCGAGGTTCGGACCAAAACCTATTTACCCATTCACCCCGAGCCCGAATATGTAATTAATTCCGGAATCCGACTCCAAATTGTGGTCAAAATTCCAATTTCTCAAAAATCCCTATTTCTATCCAAACCTCCAATTTCTACCATGAAATTCCTATATTGTAGGTTGAAATCTTGTGAAATGAGGTGAAGGATAGAAAGAAACGAGTTAAGAATTACTTACCTATGATTTTAGGAAGAAGTGGTTTTTGGAAAACTGCCTAGAGGTTTTCTTGTTTTTGAAAGTTCAAAAAATGAGCAAAATCCCGTCTAAGTCAAGTTTTATCAACTGCAAATGTCGCATTTGCGACCTGAGCTTAGCAAATGCGAACCTGTCGTATTTCTGTAGCCTTCTCAAATTCGAGTAATCCATTCGCAATTGCGAACATCAAACTTCCGCAAATGCAACACTAACCTCGCAAATGCGAGAATCCCCAGTCCCAGCCCATGCTCGCAAATGCGATGTTTCTTTGCAAATCCGAGGCTCGCATTTGCGAGCAAGACCTCGCAATTGCGAGACTTGCAAATCTGAAGCACACCAGCTATTTTCCTAAGTTTCAAATTAGCCTATCTGAAACTCACCAGAGCCCTCGGGGCTCCAAACCAAACATGCACACAAGTCTAAAAAAATCATACGAACTTGCTCATGCGATCAAATCGCCAAAATAATACCTAGAACTATGAATTTAGCACCAAATTGCATGAAATTGCCAAGAACACTTTGAAATTCCTATTTTCGCAACCGGACGTCCGCATCACGTCAAATCAATTTCCTTTATCATCAAATTTCACGGATAAGGTATAATTATCATAACGGACCTGTAGCGGACTCCGAAACCAAAATACGGACCCGATATCAACAAGATCAAACATTAACCAATTTCTTAAAATCATTAAATTTCTAGTCTTTCAATTTTCAACTAAAATTCATATCCCGAGCTAGGGACCTCGGAATTTGTTTCCAGGAATACGCCCTGATCTCATATTTCACTATGGACTCACCGGGACCGTCAAAACATGGGTCTGGGTCCATTTACTCAAAACGTTGACCAAAGTCAACTAAAATTAACTTTTAAGGTCACAAATTATTATTTCATCAATTTTTAACATAAAACCTTTCTGGAAACACTCCCGAACTGCACACGCAAATCGAAGAGTGTAAAAATGAGATTTTAAGGCTAAAGAGCGCATAATTGAGTTCTAAAACATAAGATGACCTTTTGGGTCATCATAATCTCCACTTCTAAAACAATTGTTCGTCCTCGAATGGACATAGAAAAGTACCTGAACTGGTGAATAAGTGGGGATATCTACTTCGCATGTCCTACTCGGACTCACAAGTAGCTGCCTCAATAGGATGACCTCTCCACCGCACTCGAACTGAAGGATAACTCTTCGACCTCAACTGACGAACCTGCCGGTATAGAATAGCCACCAACTCCTCCTCATAAGTCAAATCCTTGTCCAACTGGACAGAGCTGAAATCTAACACGTGGGATGGGTCACCATGATGCTTCCGGAGCATGGACGCATGGGGCACTATATGAAGCTGATAACCCCGGAGACAATGAAAGTCTATAAGCCACCTCTCCTACTCTATCGAGAATCTCAAAAGGCCCGATATACCTAGGGCTCAACTTGCCCTTCTTCCCAAACCTCATGACACCCTTCATGGGTGACACCCGAAGCAACACCCTCTCCCCGACCATGAACGCCACATCACGAACTCTACGATCGGCATAACTCTTTTGCCTGGATTAAGCTGTGCAAAGTTGATCCTGAATAATATTGACCTTGTCCAAGGCCTCCTGTACTAGATCAGTACCCAACAACCGAGCCTCCCCCGGCTCAAACCACCCAACTGGCGACCTGCACCGTCTACTATATAATGTCTCTTTGTTCAGACACGTGCAGAGGAGAAGCGTAGATGCCCCGATTAGGAGGTGTCAGTGGTTGGCTTTGGCAGGTACGAGAATAGGTAGAGGGCGGCCTAAGAAGTATTGGGGTGAGGTGATCAGACAGGACATGGAACTACTACAGATTTATGAGGACATGGCTCTTGATAGGAAGGTGTGGAGGTCGAGCATTAGGGTTGTAGGTTAAGGGATAGTCATGAGATTTTCCTCTTTGTCCTTGTTTCCCTCTTTGTTCCAGCGAGTAAGATAGTGTTTTCTCTAGCACTGTTAGCGATTTATGTTATGTTTCACACTTTTGCATAATATATGTGTTACTGCTTTTCCATTTAATTGTTATCTCTCACATTGCTAATATTATTTTGGGTTTTTGTTGTTACAGATCTAGTGTCTATGAGCCGAGGGTCTCCCGAAAACAACCTCTCTACCCCCTTTGGGGTAGGGGTAAGGTCTGCGTACACTCTACCCTCCCTAGACGCCACTGGTGGGATTTTAGTAGGTCGTTGTTGTTGTTTGTTGCATGGAGCTATCTGAATGCTCGACTGGTAGCTGTTGTTGTAGGAGAATTCTGCAAGGGGCAAGAACTGATCCCACAATCCTTTGAAGTCTATAACATAAGCGTAGAGCATATCCTCCAAGATCTGAATAGTACGCTCGGACTGCCCGTCCGTCTGAGGATGAAATGGTGTGCTCAGCTCAACCCGCGTTCCAAACTCACGTTGTACTTCCCTCTAGAAATTCGAGGTAAACTGCGTACCTCGATCAGAAATGATAGACACGGGCACACCGTGAAGACGGACGGTCTCCCAAATATAAATCTCCACCAACCGCTCCGAAGAATAGGTAACTGCCACATGAATGAAATGTGATGACTTAGTCAGCCTATCCACAATGACCCAAACATCATCGAACTTCCTCTGAGTCCGAGAGAGTCCAACAACAAAGTCCATAGTGATACGCTCCCACTTTCACTCAAGAATCTCTATCAGCTTAAGCAAACCACCGGGTCTTTGATGCTCGTACTTCACGTGCTGACAATTCAGGTACCGAGCTACATACGCAACTATATCTTTTTTCATCCTCCTCCACCAATAATGTTGTTGCAGGTCTTGGTGCATCTTGGTGGCGCCCGTGTGAATAAAATACCGAGATTTGCGGGCCTCCTCAAGAATCAACTCATGAAGCCCATAAACATTAGGCACACACACGCGACCCTGCGTCCTCAAAACTCCGCCATCTCAAACAGTAACCTGCTTGGCACCACCGTGCCGCACTGTGTCCCTAAGGACCAACAAATGAGGGTCATCATATTGCCGATCTCTGATACGCTCAAACAAGGAAGACCGAGCAACTGTGCAAGCTAGAATATGGTTGGGCTGTGAAATATCCAACCTCACAAACTGGTTGACCAAAGCATGAACATATGAAGCTAGCAGCCTCTCACCGACTGGAATGAACGCAAGACTGCCCATACTCACTTCCTTCCTACTCAATGCGTCGGCCACCACATTGGCCTTCCCCGGATGATACAAGATGGTGATATCATAGTCTTTCAATAGCTCCAACCACCTCATCTGCCTCAAATTGAGATCCTTTTTCTTGAACAAATACTGAAGGCTGCGATGATCCGTGAAAACCTCACACGACACGCCATAAAGAAAGTGCCTCCAAATCTTCAGCGCATGAACAATGACTGCCAACTATAAATCATGGACATGGTCATTTTTCTCGTGAAACTTAAACTGCCGAGACACATATGCAATCACCCTGCCCTCCTACATCAATACTGCTCCGATCCCGACACATGAGGCATCACAATATATCGTATAAGATCCTGAACCTGATGGTAACACCAAAATTGATGTTGTAGTCAAAGCTGTCTTGAGCTTCTAAAAGCTCGCCTCACACTCGTCCGACCATTTGAACGGGGCACCCTTCTGGGTCAACCTAGTCAACGGGGCTGCTATAGATGAAAACCTCTCCACAAATCGACAATAATGACCCGCCAAACCCAAAAAGCTCCCGATCTTCGTGGATGAAGTGTGTCTAGGCCAGTTCTTGACCGCCTCAATCTTCGTAGGATCTACCTGAATACCCTCTGCTGATACAACGTGGCCCAAGAAAGAGACTGAATCCAACCAAAACTCGCACTTGGAAAATTTAGCATACAACTGACTGTCCTTCAGAGTCTGGAGCACTGTCCTAAGGTGCTGCTCATGCTCCTCGCTACTGCGGGAGTATATCAAGATGTCATCAATAAACACGATCACAAAAGAATACAAATAAGGCTTGAACACTTGGTTCATCAAATCCATAAATGTTGCTCGGGAATTGGTCAACATAAAGGACATCACCAGAAACTCATAGTGCCCATACCGCGTTCGAAAAGCTGTCTTAGGGACATCGGATGCACTAATCCTCAACTAATGGTAGTCAGATCTCAAATCAATATTTGAAAACACCTTGGCACCCTGAAGATGATCAAATGAATCATCAATCCTCAGCAATATATACTTGTTCTTGATGGTGACTTTGTTCAACTGCCGATAATCTATATACATCCTCATAGACCCATCCTTCTTCTTTACAAACAAAACTGGTGCACCCCGGGGTGAGACACTAGGTCTAATAAATCCCTTATCAAGAAAATCATGTAACTGTTCCTTCAACTCTTTCAACTCTGGTGTGGCCATCCGGTATAGCGGAATGGAAATGGGCTGAATGCCCGGAGACAAATCAATACAAAAGTCAATATCCCTGTGAGGTGGCATCCCTGGCAGGTCTTCAGGAAATACCTTTGGAAACTCACGAACAACAGACACAGAGTCCATGGAAGGAACCTCATCACTAGATACACGAACATAAGCCAAATAGGCCAAACACCCCTTCTCGACCATATGTCGAGCCTTCATATAAGAAATAACCTTACTGGTAGAATGTCTAGGAGTCCCTGTTCACTCTAATCAAGGCAATCTCGGCAAGGCTAAGGTCACTGTCTTGGCATGATAGTCCAAAATAGCGTGATAAGGTGACAACCAATCCATACCCAATATAACATTGAAATCCACCATATCTAAAAGCAGAAGGTCTACACTGGTCTCAATACTCCCAATAGTGACCACACATGAACCATATACACGATCTACAAAAATAGCATCCCCCATATACGTGGACATATATACAGGGGCACACAAGGAATCATGAGGCACAACCAAATATGAAGCAAAATTATATGACACATAAGAGTAAGTAGAACTGATAATAGGCTGAATTCACGTAGTTTAGCATATAATTATACTCTAACTTAATGAGGTTTCACGGTCTTAAGTGAGTTAAATAATGTTAAATTGGCTCTAATGGTGATTTTTGTGTTTCACAGGAGTACAATAAGCTATTGAGGACTTATGACGGTGATCCAGGAGAATTTGAGGAATAACAGACCATGGGGTAACTCTGAAGTGATTTGAAAGCTGGAAATTTTCCAAGACGGTAGGAAACCCCATTAGCATGGGCATTAGCGCGAGACTAGCGCTCCCGCGCTAGTCTAGTGAGTTGCCGGGCAGTTTTAAACCCCATTAGTGCGGGCTGTAGCGCGAGACTAGCGCGCCCGCGCTAGTTCCGACGAAAATAAGACGCTGAGAAGGGTAATTTTGGGAGTTTGGGGCCAATCCACTTAACCTATAAAAGGTTCAACTCGTCCAAAGGAGCGGATTATCGAGGTTTAAAGTTTAGAATAAGAAAAAAACAAGGGCAAGAACCAAGGAGAGCAATTGGGAATCAATCTACATCTCTTTCTCTTGCAATTTTTATCATAGTCATGAACGCTTTTGTAGTTTTCAGTATTGCTATGAGTAGCTAATTGTTCTAATCTAAGGGTTTGGTGGAACTCGTTGGGGAATGACATTATTGTGATACTAATATAGTTTTGATTGGTTTATTAAACTCTATTTGTTCAACTACGTTCTTGTTGTAGTTAATTGAATGGCCATCAATTAGCTGTGCCTATTTATTATGTACCTACTTTAGAGAGAGTGGATATTTAGGTAGTTGTTTGAACAACATCACTCCCAGAGTATAGACGAAAGTCATAACCGAGGGTTTAGAGGTTGGATTAGAGATAACGGTACCTCGGGTGGAATCCAAATGAGCTGTAATTCAATCTAGCTAGCGTAACTTGAGAGAGTGCATCTAGTAAATTATCATAATTACTTGAGAGATATTTATGGTAGCTGGAGTGTTCATGATTGAGAGGGACAACTAATCAAACTATAGGAAGTATCCAAGAAAGAAGTTCACCAACGGGGGAAACCATAACCTTAGACTTTTATCGCATCTGTTTACATCTCAATAGTAGTTATCTTTTAGTTTATTTAATTTCAGTCAGTCGTAGTAGTAAAAATACAGAAAACGTGTTATCCATAATCTTTGGAAACTTGATTATTGAGAATTGAGTGGTCTAATGACAATAATTGATAGGTTAATTCCCTGAGGGATTCGACTCTGGGATAAATACTCAGATATATTTGCAACGCCCGTTTAGTTTTTTTTATAAGACACAATTGAGCGTGATCAAATTTTGGTGCCGTTGTCGGGGAATTAACGGTGTTATAAATTGGAGTTGGAAGAAATACAAAATTCTTAAGTATAGTCAATTTTCATTTATACATTAAAATTTTAACGTTTGCTAACTTGGTTGTACAGGTGCATGCCTAGAAACTCATCGAGAACTGGTGAAGTATTTGAAGCCTTATCAGACATCGAGAAAGTTTTCAAGGCCTTAAACCGGGCCAACCAGAAAAGCAAACAACAACCATCAATTGAACAACTTGAATCCGACATGGAAGATCTAAACAACAGGAACAACAATGGGGATGATGTGGTAGACCCAATTGCGCAGATAGAGGCAGAGGCTCCTTTACATGACTGGGCACAACCCATGGCAGAGAATTTGGCCACTGCGATACTAGTCCCTCAAATACAGGCTAAGTCCTTCCAGATTACAAATAATATGTTGCACTTGATGCAGAACAAGGGACTAGTCTCAGGGTCATACATCGAAGACCCCCAACAGCATTTGAAGAATTTTCTGTCGATTTGTAAAACGCAGAAGCAGCCAAACGTCACTCAGGAAGCAATAAAACTGTTGTTGTTTCCATTATCAGTGACAGGAGCAGCTCAGACTTGGCTAAACTCGCTCCCCATAAATTACATTACCACATGGAGGAGTTAGTTAAGCAGTTCGTGAACAAATTTCATCCACCCAACAAGACAGCTCAACAAATTGATGAAATCTTGAGCTTCAGACAGAAGCCAATTGAAAAGTTGCAGGAGACATGGGAATGATTTAAGGGAATGTTGGTTATATGTCCACACCATGGTATTCGTGAGCAGATGTTGGGGCAGCATTTTTATATGGGTCTGGCTGATACTGTAAAGGCAGATGTTGATGCTTCAGCTGGTGGAGCATTCTTGAGCAAAACATGGAGAGAAAGTCAGATTCCGCTTGATAAAATGGCTCAGAATTCAGGATGGACAACCAAGAATGCGCCCATTACTCCTGTAGCTCACTCAATGCCCTTTGATCCATCCAATACTATTGCGGAGAACGTGGCCACCTTGATAACACAGATGAGCATACTAACTAAGAAGGTGGAGGAATCAGGGCAAAAGCAGCAGTTACATATCGTGGATACAACCAATGGGGGCTTATGCACATCTTGCATTAGTCAACCATTTGTTAATCAGTGGAATGCATAGTGTGATCACCTTCCTTATCCAGAAAATATGAATTATGTGTCAAATTATGGAGGCCAGAGACAAGGGGGGCAGAACTGGGGTCAGCAAGTTCAACCGTATAGACCACCTCACCAGCAGCAGAACAATGGAAACATGGGTGCCATGAGATCGCAAGTTAATGTAACACCATATCAGAGGCAACAAGGTTACAACCATCAGAATCAACTGCAAGCATATCACCCTCCTCAGCAACAATAGGGTGGAAGGCAAGAAGATGGGTTTTCCAGGCTTGAAGCGATGATGCAACAGGTGATTGGGTCAACGGACAAAATGAGTGAGAGAGTATATGTACATGATGCAGCAATTAAAAATATTGAAGTGCAGTTGGGCCAGATATCTATGGCAGTGAACAATCGTCCTCTTGGGACTTCACCTGCAAATACTCAGGTGAACCATAAGGACCATACCCCGAAGCAGATGATGGCAGTGAGTCTCCGCAATGGCCGGGACTTGGACTTGGAACATGAATTGGCTCGTGAAAGCAGGAAGGCAGAGACACTAGTACCAGTGCCAATCGAACTTGATGATTCCACAAACCTGACCAAGGTAACAGTACAAACTGCTGAAGGAGAACTTAGTGGGCAGAGTGAGGCTGAAAAGGAAGTGGAAATATCCTCAGAGTCAGTAGTTGAAGTGGGAGTTGAAAAATAAAAATCCCAAATCACTGGGAAGAAGATACCACCAACCCTTTTCCCTCAAAGGCTGGCCAAATACCAAAAGGATGAACAGTACAGAAAATTCTTGGATATGCTGAAGTAGATACAGGTAAACATTTATCTAATTGATGCTCTGAAAGAGATGCCTAGGTATGCGAAGATGATGAAGGATTTGATGTCCAGAAAGTTTGATTTCCAAGACTTAGCGACTGTGACTTTGACTCAGACTTGCAGTGTTGTGGTAACACGACCAACAGCAGAGAAGTTGTCTGATCCAGGGAGTTTTACAATTCCCTACACCATTGGCAATTTGGCTTTTTCCAAAGTACTGTGTGATTTGGGGGCCAACATTAATCTAATGCCCTTGGCTATTTATAATAGACTAGGTATTGGTAGAGCCAGACCAACTTCCATGTTGTGCAGCTGGCTGATAGGACGGTGAAGAGACCGTCAGGTATTCTGGATGATGTTCTAGTGCAAGTGGGGAAGTTTGTATTCCCTGCTGACTTGTGATACTAGACTGTCGAGTGGATGAAGAAATTCCCATAATCTTGGACAGGACATTTTTGGCCACAGGCAGAGCTCTCATTGATTGTGAGACCGAAGAGCTCAAGATGAGGCTTAATGATGAAAAAATCACATTCAACGTGCAGAAATCCATGAGGCGACCGAGTGAGTTCGCCAAATGCTCTTTAATTGATGTTGTGGATGTGATAGTTGAGGAAGATGATGCAGCCTTAACCACTGAGGACCCACTCGTTGCATGCTTAATGAACTTAGATGCGGTAAAGGGGGAGGAATTGGCAGAGTGGGTGTTAGCACTTGAAGGTAAGGGAGTATGGTCGAGGTCTCTTGAGTATGAACCATTGCACTTAGAGAAAATAGAGAGCCAACCAACAAAACCTTTTGTGGAAGAACCTCCCAAACTAGAGTTGAAAGCATTGCCAGCCCATCTCAGGTACGCATTTCTAGGCCCCAATACTACGCTACCTGTTATTATCTCATCTAGTTTGCTAGATGTGCAGGAAAATCAGTTGTTACAGGTACTTTCAGAGTGCAAGACTGCCATTAGATGGACCATGGAAGATATCAAAGGGATCAGTCCAGCATATTGCATGCACAAGATTCTCCTGGAAGAGGGACACAAAACTTCCAGGGAACATCAAAGGCACTTGAACCCAAATATGAAGGAGGTGGTGAAGAAAGAAATAATCAAGTGGTTAGATGTGGGACTCATTTTCCCCATCTTTGACAGCAGCTGGGTTAGCCTAGTGCAATGTGTTCCAAAAAAGGGTGGCATGACGGTTGTCGAGAATGATAAAAGTGAGTTGATATCGACAAGAACCATCAGGGGCTGGAGAATATGCATGGATTACAGAAAGCTGAATCTCGCCACCCGAAAAGACCAATTCCCACTTCCCTTCATTGACCAGATGCTCGACAGGCTTGCAGGGAGGTCTCACTTTTGTTTCCTGGATGGATACTCGAGGTACAACAGGATTTCAATTGCCCAGGAAGACAGGGAAAAGACCTTCTTCACATGCCCCTACAGGGTATTTGCCTTCAGGAGGATGCCATTTGGCCTCTACAATGCACCGGCCACATTCCAACGGTGCATGATGTCCATATTCACAGACATGGTGGAAGATTATATGGAGGTATTCCTGGACGATTTCTTAGTAGTGGGAAATTCATTCGAGGAGTGCCTAGCAAATTTAACCCTTGTCCTAAAGAGGTGCATCGAGACGAATCTTGTACTTAATTGGGAGAAGTTCCATTTCATGGTACAAGAAGGGATCATCTTGGGGCATTTGGTTTCAAGTAAGGGAATTGAGGGGGACAAAGCTAAAGTAGATGTGATTGAAAAGCTTCCACCTCCCACATCAGTCAGAGTTGTACGTAGCTTCCTTGGGCACGCGGGGTTCTATCGGCGATTCATCAAAGACTTCTCCAAGATCGCCAACCCCCTCTGTAAGTTTCTTGAAAAAGATAACCCCTTTATATTTTCTAATGATTGTAGGGTAGCGTTTGAGGAGCTTAAAAAGCGGTTAGTCACAACACCAATCATCGTTGCACCCGACTGGGAGCAACCTTTTAAACTTATGTGCGATGCCAGTGACTATGCAGTGGGATCCGTGTTGGGTCAGCGCAAAGATAGAATAATGCACCCAATTTACTACGCAAGTAGGACTTTGAGTGGAGCTCAGATGAATTACAAGGTGATAGAGAAGGAAATGCTGGAAGTAGTGTTCGCTTGTGACAAGTTCAGGTCCTACCTGATTGGGTCGAAGGTGGTGGTCTACAATGATCATGCAACCATCAGATACTTGGTTGAGAAAAAGGAATCTAAGCCGCGCCTAATTCGTTAGGTGCTGCTTCTTCAGGAATTTGACTTGGAGATTCATGACCACAAGGGCACAGAGAACCATGTCGCTGACCACTTGTCACGCCTTGAAGGTGCCGAGAATGCAACTGAATCGGAGGATATTATGGAAACCTTTCCAGACGAGTAGCTACTCGCCATGAGCGTAGAAGATGTGCCATGGTATGCAGATATTACAAACTACCTGGCCAGTGGTATTGAACCTTATGAACTCTCTGTTGTTCAAAAGAAAAGATTTTATCGTGATAGCCGAAATTACTATTGGGATAAACCTCATTTGTTTAAAATTTTCATTGATAACATGATCCGAAGGTGCGTCCCCGAGATAGAACAATTTTCTATTTTGCAGGCTTGTCACGCAGCTTCATATGGAGGACATTTCGGAGGAATCCGGACAGCAGCTAAGGTGTTGGAGGCCGGGTTTTACTAGCCCACTATGTTCAAAGATGCTCATCAATGGGTGAAAGGATGTAATGAATGACAAAGGACGGGGAACATATCCCGTCGTCATGAGATGCCCATGAATCCAATACAAGAGGTAGAAATGTTTGATGTATGGGGGATAGATTTCATGGGCCCCTTTGTCAGCTCCTACGGCAATAAGTACATACTTGTTTCCGTAGACTACATGTCCAAATGGGTAGAAGCTGCACCGTTCCCCACCAATGATGCACGAGTGGTGGTGGGGTTCTTAGAAAAATATATTCACCTGTTTTAGAACCCCAAGGGCTATTACTAGTGACGGAGGCACTCACTTCTGCAATCATGTCTTCGAGAAGTTGCTGGCCAAATATGATATGCGCCACAAGGTGGACACCCCCTATCACCCTCAGACGAGCGGGTAGGTTGAGGTATCCAACCGTGAAATAAAGAGTGTGCTGACCAAAACAGTAAATGCCACAAGAACTGATTGGGCGAAGAAGCTTGATGACGCACTCTGGACCTATAGGACTGCATTTAAAACACCAATCGATATGTCTCCATACAAGTTGGTATTTGGTAAGGCCTGTCACCTGCCTGTGGAGTTAGAAAATCGAGCGTGGTGGGCATTGAAGCAGTTGAACCTGGATCTCGATACTGCTGGAGAAAATCGAGTCACAGAGTTACACGAGTTGGAAGAGTTCAGATGTCAAGCATTTGAAATCACAAGGCTATATAAGGAAAGAATGAAGAGGTTACATGATAAAAACATTGTGGAGTGAGATTTCAAACTAGGAGACAAAGTATTGATTTACAATTCAAGATTAAGATTGTTTCCGGGTAAGCTCAAGTCCCGATGGTCTGGACATTTTAAAGTGGTCAACGTGTTACCTTCTGGTGCTGTGGAAATTACTGCTGATGATGGGTCTAACGCTTTCAAGGTAAATGGACAACGATTGAAAATGTATGTGGGAATGAATGACACCAGTGAGCTGGCTGTGGTGCAGCTGCTTGAACCTAAAAGGCTGAGCGAACCTTAATTGCGCTCATTCTGCATCGTGTCGCGACGTTAAATCAGGCGCTTCATGGGAGGCAACCCATTGATTGTTGTACTCGTCGTGCTGTGACGTCAAATCAAGCACTGGTTTGGAGGCAACCCAACATACATAGTGTTATTAAAACAAAAAAAAGAAAAAAAAATATATTGGCTGACGCCGAGACTAGCGCGACCGCGCTAGAGGTCGTGCTAGTGGAGTTTTACACTGCCTCACGCACATAACCACTAGTGCGGCCGCGCCACTTGCGCGCTAATGGTCGCGCTACTCGCGCGCTAATGGTCGTGCTAGTGGGGTTTCTCACTGCCTCAAAACCCCTAAACTAGCGCGGCCGCGCTAAGCTCGCGCTAGTCCATCTCGACACAGGTAAGTTTTTTTTTCTGAAATTTTTTTATTTTTTTATTTTCTTGCACTGATTTTTCCCAACCACCCAATTATCCCCCCCCCCCCCAACCGACACCTTATCTCTCCCTATCTCAATAAAACTCTAACCCCCCATAAACCCTCCCCATTCTTCTTCTTTTTCTTCTTTTCCTCTTCAATCTTCCACCCTCAAAGAAGGCAACCACCCTCAAGCACTCCCACCTCTAAGCATTCTTCAACAACAAATACTTCTTCTCTATCATTCACCCTACAGGTATGTATCCCTCACCTTAATTTTTCTTTTATTTTTGTACCTTTTTTTATGTACTTCATCTTTTATGTTTCTCTTCCATTGTGTACAGTAGTTGATTTGTGTGGGCAGTAGTTGATTTATGTTGATAATTGATGACATAGGGAGTGTGGGGTGTTATGAGTATATTTGAGTTCGGATGGGGATTCCCCATGTCCACTATTTAGTGTTTGGGGTTTTAAATTGTTATGCCCACCATATGTTTGTTAAAAACCCCAATGGAGGGAAATATTGTGACCAATTTGTGGTGAAGTCTGAGTAACCACAGTTGGGTCACCCTGTTGTACTGAGCTACTAATATGTTAATTGTAGGTACAATGCCTCCACGTAAGCGTCAAGCCACAGGAGCCTCTTCAAGTCGTGCAGCTAGAACCTCCACCTGAGGAAGGCCACAAAAATCAATAGACTCGAGGCCGTTCAACAGTCACAAATTTGTCTCAGCGAAGGCGCATGACAGATTTGCTGAGAAAGAGGATAAAACTGATATACCTGAGCAGGCTATGGACTCTGTAGCCATTAGGATGAATTTCCCCAGAATGTAAGAAGTGTTGATGCAGCGTCGCATGGACGTTTTCTTTGAGGAACCGGACGAGGAAAATGACATGATGCTTAGGGAATTTTATGCCAACCCTCCAGAGCATGACAACTATGTTGTAATAGTGCGAAGGCGGCCGATGCCTCAATTGAGCACATCAGAACAATATACAGGCTTCCTCCACCAGTAGTTGGGTACGTAGACGCCTACCAGACCTACAGCGGTAAGATGACTCCTTGGGATACATTCACCCTGACCATCTATCGACCGGGCATTACATTGAAATGGTACAAGTATGGAAACAAATTCCACTCTTCAGGCCGTAAGTTTGAGGGAAAATGCTGGTTTTACCTGATTAATAGTCGACTATTTCCATCCAAGAACACTTCGGAGGTGAAAATTCCTCGGGCATGTCTGATTTGGTGCTTCATGGTAGATGCTCCGTTCGATGCGGCACAGTTAATTCATGAGGAGATGTTCATCCGCATAAAGGTCCAGAGGTATGGGTTCTTTTACCCATTACTTTTCACTCGACTGTGGGCTGTGGGTGGGGTGCCAGGCGACTTTGTTGTCGATGGCCGGGTACCTGCGGTGCACCCTTTCAAAGCTGAAAAAGTTATGACTAGAAGGGAGGAAATGGCAGCCGATGAGGAGTTAGTGGGGCATAACTCTGAAGAAGAGGAAGCAGAGGAGGAGCATCACCAAGGAGGTGAAGAGACAGAGCATATGAAGGAGGAGCCAGTTGTGGACGTTGGAGGCCCGTCTAGGGCCAGGCGGAGCCAGCGGTTGGATCACCTAGAGCACGACGTGACCGGGTTGAGAACCTCAGTGACTGAACTGGGGACCCGAGTGGATGAGATGGCCACCCAACAAAAGAAGTCTGAGAAGAAGATAATGGGCTAGCTACGCGCCCTGGATCATGCTTACAACATCAACCCAGACACCGTCTCCGATCAAGATTGAGCTGCCAGGGAAGTCCCTTTACCTTACTCTGTCCTTTTAATTGTCCATGAGGACATGTCCTCATTTTAAGTGTGGGGTGGGGGATGGTTTCCCTGTTGTATTGTATGTTGTATAAGTTGTGAATTATGTGCTTTAGTTGTTTTGGTTAACTTATTCGAATTGCAGTTTGTTTTATGTTTTTGGTGTAGTCTGTTTTAGTTGTTGTCAGTAATAGTAATACTAATCAAGTCGTCTTGGCCCGATGACGGATCCCTTTGGCAAGGGTTCTTGAGGGTCCAAGTCAACATAAAAAAAAATAAAAAAAAAATTAGAAAAAACTCAGTGGACTCCTCCTGATGGCGGATTTCATAGGAAGTTTTCTTGAGGGAGGTCAGTCCGGAAAAAAAAAGATTTTTTATTTTCTTTGAAGGTAGTGTAGTAACTCCCTCTTGGTTTTTCTTTTGACCGCGGTTCTTTTCCAAGAGTTTATCTTGAACCGGGTATAGCTAGCTTCTTTTAATTTTTTTAATTGTAAGAATCCTTTGGGCAAGGTGATGAATGATAAAATGCTATCCTTAGTGTGTTACACCCAAACACCATGAATCCTAGAGTGTGACGCTTAGGCTCACCTGTTGACTCTTGTAGAATGCCTTAATGGTGCATGTTGTAACTAACTTGAATGCTCAATTGAGTGTTTTGATGAACCAATTTGGATTGAATTATATTCCATGTGTGTGTGAGGTGTTTTGTATCTATTCTATGTCTGCATTTGGTACCTAGAACTTGCCCCATGTGCGTACAAATCGAAATAGAAGTTTGTTTAGTCTTAAAAGGGATATAGGCATTTCTTTGTTAAGCCAGAAAGACATATATACCCACTTGAATATAATTAACCATAGTCAACCCCTTTGAGCTTATAAGCCTGTTTCTTTGATAACCACATTATGAACCATAACCAATTGTTTGAATAGCTTGTTTGTTTGAACCTGGTACTTCCCACGAGCACTTGAATTGTTAGCAGATATGTAAAAGTCAAAGTGTGGGGTGGTGGTTTGATTTGTAAGGAAAAATCAAGTAAATAGAATGAAAAATGCAAAAGTGAAGGCCACTTAGAAAAAAAACAAAAGAAAGAAAGAGGACAATAATTCCATGTAGTCCTTGATAATTAGTGGCATGGGGTAATTATGAAGTAAAGCACGGCGAAAGTTCTGGCCAAGCATGAAAATGGGCTGATTGTGAATGTAATTGTATTAAAAGTTCTTAGGGAGGTTAGTCACTATACCCAAAATGTATCCTACCCGTCCCTTAGCCTACATTACAACCAAATAAAGACCTATTGATCTTAGACTGAATGAACTCAATTAGTGGAGTATTACACTACGGGCAAGCCTATGGCGTATCTGTGTGACATATGAATGTTCTTTTTGAGAGTGAGTGAATTATTTCGATTAAAAGTTCCTGTTTTTATGACTATTATCTTTTATGGAACTACTCTCAATTGTGTGAAGTGAGAGCATATGATTTATGAAAAAGAGCTAAGTCTTGACCTCCTCGTAGTATTTCGAGGAAGTAAGATTATAGCAGGGCATGTGAGAGTCATTGCGTGAGCCATAGATGTTACACTTCTAGGTGCATTGCTTGTAGAACGTTTGTGGTGTGACACCGTAGGGGAGTGTTTGATGTAAAGAAAACTTGTAGGATATAGTGGATTGCTCGAGGTCTAGCAATGAATTAAGTGTGGGGTGTTGATAATAGGCTGAATTCACGTAGTTTAGCATATAATTATACTCTAACTTAATGAGGTTTCACGGTCTTAAGTGAGTTAAATGATGTTAAATTGGCTCTAATGGTGATTTTTGTGTTTCACAGGAGTACAATGAGCTATTGAGGACTTATGACGGTGATCCGGGCGAATTTGAGGAATAACAGACCATGGGGTAACTCTGAAGTGATATGAAAGATGGAAATTTGCAAAGAAAGTAGGAAACCCCATTAGCGAGGGCACTAGCACGAGACTAGCGCGCCCATGCTAGTCCAGTGAGCTGCCAGGCAGTGTTAAACCCCACTAGCGCGGGCTGTAGCGCGAGACTAGCGCGCCCGCGATAGTTCCGATGAAAATAAGACGTTGAGAAGGGTAATTTTTGGAGTTTGGGGCCAATCCACTTAACCTATAAAAGGTTCAACTCGTCCAAAGGAGCGGATTATCGAGGTTTAAATTTTAGAATAAGAAAAAGCATGGGCAAGAAGCAAGGAGAGCAATTGGGCATCAATCTACATCTTCTTCTCTTGCAATTTTTATCATAGTCATGAATTCTTTTGTAGTTTTCAGTATTGTTATGAGTAGCTAATTGTTTTAATCTAAGGTTTTGGTGGAACCCGTTGGGGAATGACTCTATTGTGATATTAATATAGTTTTGATTGGTTGATTAAACTCTATTTGTGCAACTACGTTCTTGTTGTAGTTAATTGAATGGCCATCAATTAGTTGTGCCTATTTATTATGTATCTACTTGACAGAGAGTGCATATTTAGGTAGTTTTTTGAAAAACATCATTCCCGGAGTATAGACAAAATTCATAACCGAGGGTTTAGAGGTTGGATTAGAGATAACGATACCTCGGGTGCAATCTAAAGTGAGTTGTAATGCAATCTAGCTAGCGTAACTTGAGAGAGTGCGTCTAGTAAATTATCATAATTACNACATTTGTTTACATCATAGTAGTTATCTTTTAGTTTATTTAATTTCAGTCAGTCGTAGTAGTAAAAATACGGAAAAAGTGTTTTTCATAATCTTTGGAAACTTGATTATTGAGAATTGAGTGGTCTAACGACAATAATTTATAGGTTAATTCCCCGAGGGATTCGACTCTGGGCTAAATACTCAGATATATTTGCAACGCCCGTTTAGTTTTTTTATAAGACACAATTGAGCGTGATCAAGAACCTGGATCAAATAGAATTGAGGCTTCTCTACTACAAACTGATACAGTACCTGTAATAATAGCATCGGATGACTCAGCCTCAAGTCTGGCTGGAAAAGCATAACATCGGGGCTGGGCCCCACCACTCTGAACTATATCCCTAGGACAACCTCTAGCTGGCGGGCGTCCACCTCTAACGACCTGATCTCCACCTCTAACAATCTGGCCCCTACCTTTGGCTACCTAACCCCTGCCTCTGGCTGGCTGAGCAGGCAGTGCAACAACTGGTGCCAGAGACATGACACGAGAACCTCGATACTGTGGCTGATCACCCAATAATCTTGGACAGGTCCTCCGGATATGCCCATAATCACCACACTCGAAAATCCATCCTGATACTGTGGCTGTGGAAACTGAGACTGACTCGGATGAGCCGGCCGACCACAATAATAACTCTGAAGAAGAGGTGCCCTGATAGGAGCTGGTGGTGCACTATAGGCTGGCTGCCCAGAAGGAGGTACATAAGAACCACGATTCCCTTAAGCACTGTAGGATACCTGAAGCGCTGAATGGAATGACCTGGGAGGATGGCCTCTAGCAAAAGTACCCTTGCCTCTAGATGAGGCGCCATTGAACCCATCGAAATGACGAGGCCTATTATCTGACCCCTGAACTTCCTATCCAAGAACCATCTCGACTCGTCTGGTGACATTGGCCGCATCCTGAAAAGAAATCTCGCTCCCAGTCTTCTTATCCATCTGCAATCTAATAGGCTAAGCAAGTCCCTCAATAAACCTCCTCACCCCCTCTCTCTCGGTAGGAAGCGGAAAAATAGCATGACTGGCAAGATCCACAAAATGGGTCTCATACTGAGTAACAGTCATGCTGCCCTACTGGAGACGCTCGAACTGACGGCGGCGCTCCTCTCTCAAGGTGATAAGCATAAACTTCTCTAAGAAGAGATGTGAGAACTGGTCCCAAGTAAGACGAGGCGACCCAGCTGGTCTGGTCAACAAATAATCTCTCCACAATTTCTTGGCGGAACAAGTCATCTGGAAAGCAGCAAAGTCGACCCCATTAGTCTCCAATATACCCATGTTCCGAAGAACCTCATGACAGCTATCAAGATACTCCTGGGAATCCTCTGAAGTAGCACCACTGAAATGAACTTGAAAGAGCTTGGTAAATCTATCCAATCTCCATAAGGCCTCAGAATAAATAGCTGACCCATCACCAGGCTGCGCCGGACCAACCGGCTGGACTACTCTAACTGAGATACGGCTAGTGCCATCGGGAATGCGCCAGTCTAGGCCACAATCTCCATAAGTCCCACCAATTGGACCAAAGCATCCTGAAGCACTGGGGTGGCAATAAACCCCTCTGGGACCTGAGCTGGTCCGGCAGGAATAGTCTGAGCTGGAACCTCCTCATCGAACTCGACCTGAGGCTCCACAACTGGGGCTGCTGCTCGGGCTCTGGGCTTAGCCCTGCCCCTGCCTCGGCCTCGACCTCGACCTCTGCCCCTCGTAGGAGCTGCTGCTGGAGGCTCTAGCCGCTGCTCAGATAAAGAAGTGGTACGCGTCCTCGTCATCTGCGAGAGAATAAGAACAAGAGAGCTTAATCAGTATTGAGAAAACCAAATCGCACGACAGAGTTGAATAAAACTGTAATTTGTTCCTAAACTTCATAGCTTCTGGGAGATAAGTACAGACGTCTCCATACCGATCCTCCAGATTCTACTAAGTTTGCTCGTGACTCGTGATACCTATGAAACCTAGTGCTCTGATACCAACTTGTCACGATCCGGAATTCCCACCGCCGGGATCGTGGTGACGCCTAACACTTCACTTGCTAGGCAAGCCAACATTAGAGCATATTTACTTCTTTTAGCAGCTTTAACAATAAAATTAATAACAAACTAAATAACAGATATATTTTAAGTACAAATGCGGAAGTTAAACAACCAATCGTCTATTATAATTCCCCGAACATGGTCTCACAAGTCCACGAGCTTCTAAAATAATACACATAACTGTCTAAAATAAGTATAAAGTTGTCTAAATGAAGTTGTACAGCTAAAAGAAAAGAGGATGGGGACTCCAGGAGCTGCGGGTGCTGAACAACCGTACCTCAAGTCTCCGCAAATATCCGATCCGAGCTCACTAATGACCGCCACTGGGATCGTCTCCAAAATCTGCACAATGTGCAAAGTGTAGTATCAGTACAACCGACACCATGTACTGGTAAGTGCCGAGCTTAACCTCAACGAGGTAGTGACGGGGCTAAGGTGGGACACCTATACTAAAACATGTACGCCGTATATAAATGGCAGAATAATAGAAATACATAACAGAACCAAACAACCAAGTGAAACCGATAACCACAACATCTAAAGTGAACCGGTGTCGTCCAGAATTACCAATCCTTACTATATCAGATAATGAAAGAAATACCAGAAAGAAATGCAGTTCAGGAAATAGAACATATAGTTTTGTTGCGACGTGCAACCCGATTCCACCAGACATCACAAAATTCTCCCTTATTCCTCCGTAACAATAACAATAACAGTAGATTATACATATATATATATATATATATATATATATAT